>PVIA01007908.1:0-77872 GCA_004024845.1 Tonatia bakeri
TGGATATGCTTAAAATTTATATAATCGGTTTTTCTCATCTGCAATTAAATTCTAGTTCGTTTTTTTCTGAATCACTTTAGATTCTGCAGTTTCATTTCTCCAGGATCACTTTCTGCTTTCTTATGTTCAGTACATTTTATTTATCTGTTGGTACAGTATCTTAGGCCACTATTCATGCATTGTATCCTCATAACTGCTATTTTTTATATGTTAGTTTATACATTACTTTTTAAAAAGTTTTATTTATTTATTTTTAGAGACAGGGGAAGGGAAGGAGAAAGAGAGGCAGAGAAACACTGATGTGAGAGAGAAATATCAATGGGTTGCCTCTTGCATGCTCCCAGCTGGGAACCTGGCCTGCAGTCAAGGCATATACCCTGACGGAGAATTGAACCAGGAACCCTTCTGTTTGTGGGATGGTGCCCAACCCACTGAACCACGTGCCAGTCAGGGCTGTACATTATTTTTGTGAAAGCAATTAATTTGGAAAATCCTTTGGAGAGAACTGAATATTCTTTTGCCTAACAGTGCCATCATTAAAGTTACAGGTGAAAACTTTTCTTTACAGCGACCTGGTTTGTAGTCTCCTGGCCAGTCATAGGCTTGGATCAGATCTTCCTGAGAGCATTTAGAGCAGGAGGAGATGGGGGCAGTCTCTTGGGAAAAGAAAAAGAGCCCAACAAAACGGAGATATAAGAGGAAAACCAGAGAGAAAGTATGGCTGGTTCTCCATAATCAAGGGTTCTGCATCCATGGATTCAACTGACTGTGGGTCAAAAGTAAAAAAAAATTTACATTGTTCCGAATGTGTAGGGACTATGTAATTAGGCCTATGATGGTTGCGATATAGATTTTTTTCCTTGTCATTTTCCCCTAAACACTAGAGTATCACAACTATTTACATACCATTTACACTGTATTAGGTATTATCAATATAAGTAATCTAGAGATGATTTAGAGTATACGGGAGAATGTGTGTAGGTTTTTTGCAAGTACTGTGCTATTTTATACAAGGAACTTGAGTGTCTGCGGACTGTGTTGTTCATGGGGACCCTGGAAACCAATCCCCCACAGATACTGAGGTGTGATTATATATTAAAAAAGGAAGAATACCTATTGATACCAAATTCTGCATGACAGGCTAGTTAGTTTCTCTTAGATCTATCCCCTCTTCCCTGCTTACTGCTGTGGCCTGAGTTTAGGTCATTTCTTTATTCTTTACATACATGTGCTCTGTCTGGAATATTCTTTTTCCGTGTCTACAACATTAGAAATTTCTGTTGAACCTGAAAAAGTGATTATTATTCATCACTTCTTTAAAAAACATTTCCCAGCTCCCATTCCCAATGATTTTCCTCTGTTATGTGTAGACTTTTGTCATTGACTGTAGCATTAGAATTGTCCGTGTGACCATTTCTTCTGTTAGACTGCGAGCTTGGTAACATAGGGACTGTTTCAGTCATCTTTGGGCATCTGGTGCCTAACGTGCAACTTGGTACTAATGGGAGCTTAAAAATAATCAAGAAAGAAGTAAAAAGACTTAAAAGGGGTCATTAATTTTAGTAAAGAGGCAATAATTAGTGACCTTTTCCAGAGCAATTTTAATCAAGTAGTGGAGGTGGAAGCCCTGTTGAAGTGGATTGATAGATGAGTGGGCCACAGTTCAAGAAGGTGGGCTGTGAAAGGCAGAGTGTGAGAGTAGAGGCTGTGGCTGACAGGAAGGGGAATATATGATGCAGAGTTTTATGTGGGGAGATGTGAACATGGCATAAAGGCCTAAGGGAAGGAGCCTCTGAGCCTCATTGAAGAGAGTAGGGACAAGGAAGAGCAGCAGGTTCAGGAGGGGTGGGAGGAATCAAAACCAGGATATGGGGAAAGGTGAGCTTTGGAAGTAACAAGCTGTTCACATTCTTTTTTTTTTTTAATCTTCACCAGAGGGGATATATTTTGTTGATTTTAGAGAGAGAGAGGAATGGGGGAGGGGGAGAGAGAGAGAGAAGAAGGGAGGGAGAGAGAAATAATCAAGTAGTTACCTCCCTTTTCTGCCTGGACTGAGGATTGAACTCGCATACTTTTGGACCCTGTATGGAATGATGCTCCAACCAACTGAGCCACCTGGCCAGGGCAAGTGTCCATATGCTTTGAAACCAAAGTGAAGAAGGTCTAAATTATTGACTTAGAATAGAATTTGGGGGTGTAACCAAAACGCAGGTTTGGCTGCTTGCTGCTACGAAAGCCAAACTTGTGAGACAGGTGCTGGTGCAAAAGGAAAGAAGTTTAATTCAAGTACTACAACTTGGGAGATTTGTGGACTTCTGTCTCAAAGACCGTCCCCCTTCCTGCTGAAGTTCTTACGGGGATAGGGAGAGGAGGGCTTTTTCCCATATCCAGTTATCTTGCTAGCTTTTGATGTGCTTGGGCCCTGTGCATCCACCTTTCTCTGTTAGTCATGTTGACATAGTCTTTCATGTAACCATCCCTATGGTAGAGCCCTCTGGGATGTGTCCCTGTGATGATATACAAATCATCAGATCTCACTTATCAATAAACATTGCTTACAGTTTGATACAAACTGCCCTAAAATTCACCTTAGACCTGTCAATACAAAGCAATATTATCAAGCAGTGCATTTCATATCTTGACAGGGTGGGTGCCATGCAGTTACATCTTTACTTCAGCAAAATAGCTCAGGTTAATTCCAAAAATGCTGGAATTAACCCACATACCTATTTCTTTTTGGTCCTGTTATAATTGGAATTAATTTTTTTTTATTTCCAGTTGTGTATTACTTTTGTATAGAAATAAAAATATGCCCTGGCTGGTATGGCTCAGTGGATTGAGTGCCAGCCTGTGAACCAAAGGGTCACTGGTTCGATTCCCAGTCAGGGCACATGCCTGGGTTACAGACCAGGTCCCCGGTATGGGGTGCATGAGAGGTAATCACACATGGATGTTTCTCTCCCTCTTTCTCACTTCCTCTCCTTTTCTAACAAAATAAATTAAATCTTCTAAAAAAAGAAAAAAAATATGACATTGACTTTGTGACCTTGCTAACTCACTTATTACTTTTAGTAGCTTTTTAGTAGGTTTCTTAAGAATTTTCACATTGAAACTCATGCAGTCATTGAGTAAGGATAGTTTTCTTCATTCTTACCAATCCGTACGCCTTTGATTTCTTTTTCTTGCCTTACTGCACTGGCTGAGAACTCTAGATCGATGTTGACTAAAACTGGTGACAGCCTTTTTGTTCTGATCTTAGAGTCAGGCTTTCAGTATCACAGCGTTAAGTGGGATGTTGCTTCTGGGATTTTTGTAGTTGTTTTTTATCTATCAATTGAAGGAGATCGTTTTCCTTTTGTTCCCAGTTTCTAAAATTTTGAATGGGTATTGAATTTCATCAAATGCCTTTTCTGGTTTCTTTAAGACAGTCATTTGATTTTTGGTGGTTAGTTTGTTAATATGATAAACTGTATTGATTTTTGATTATTAATCTGGCTTTGTTTTCCTTGGAATAGACACTTTGACTATGACTCTTTTTATATAATAGTTGGTTCTAGTTGTATGTATTCTGTTAAGGATTTTTACTTCTGTGTTTATGAGACCTGTTGGTCGCTAATATTTTTTTTGGTAATGTCTTTCTGTGGTTTGGGTATCAGGGTAATGCTTGACTCACAAAATAATTTGGAGAATGGTCATTTAGAGTTTGGTACCAGTTGGTATAGTGCTATTATTTCTTAAATGTTTGGTACAATTCACCAGTGAAGCCATTTGTGCCTGGGAATGATCTTTGTTGGGTTTGTTTTGTTGGGTTCTTTCATGCCTCATACTAAGAATCTCATTTTTCCTGGGGGGAGGTAAAGCCTTTTAAATTTTATTGACCTTTCAGAGATCCAGTTTTGGGTTTGCATGCTTTTTGTTTTGTGATTGCAAAACTATACTTGTTCCTCATGACCTTTATAGTAAAGCTCCCTTGTGTTCGTTTTCTTTTTTTCCTTGTGTTCTTATTGAATGTATACTTGTGTTTCACACCTTCACCTTCCAGTGGAAAGTGTACTTTTGGGACAACACTTGTTACTCTTCTTTGCTGTTTCCACAGAGTTTTGAATTAAATTGGACTCACTAAGCATAGATCTTGTAAGTTGGCATAAGTTGGTTTATTATTCTGATAAGTGTGTCATATAGAACTTTATAGTAAGTTAAAACAAAAAGGCATAGAATTCTCATGATCTGGAATGGCAAACTTAGCCTTTTCTATAAAAAATAGTTTGTCTCTATAGTGTGTCATCAATATTTCAGTTTTATTGTTCATATTCTTATTGCTTTCAATGATTCTGGCCTCATTTTGTTCTGGCATATAAAAAAGCAGGATGCTCTTTTAATAACTTTATCTGATTTAGGGCCTTCTTTTAACTTCACACCAAGCCTTCTCTCATGCTGCGGTGGAGATGAGTGCAAAGAAATCTGCAGTAGGATACGACAAAGTATATAAACGATTTTCTGTTACAAAAAGATTTAAGAGATAGAGCTCTATCTGGTAAATATGGGCTTACCTAGCACATTTAACATGTGATTAGACCTAGCACAATTTTATTTCTGAAATCTTTCAGAATGGCATCTATTATGTAATTTGTAAGGAGAGCCATGTCATTATCACAGCCGCTCAGATTCCAGGGGATGTAAATACTCCTGTTGTGCTTGGCCCACAGCCTGTAACAGAAGAGTAGTTATTTGCTGACCTTTTCACATCTTTTTAGATGAGGAAAGTATAAATAAATAAAGCAGTTCTTTGATTCCTGATAAATGGCCTGATCTTTTAAGATGAGGAAAGATATAAATAAATAAAGTAATTCTTTGATTTCTGATAAATGGCCTAGAGGCTGAAAGGACCTCATTCTGCCTCTTATGCAGTTTACAGCCCCTTTATCTGCTTGCTCAGCCGCTCTTTAATTATCTCCAGGGAGCAGGACTGGGCTGCAGGCTTCCTCTTACCCATGCTAGAAACTTTAACAACTTCATCGTTGAACTGACCCCTTGAATTCTTACTTCTTTCAATATTTCCAAACTGTTTCACTTGACTCCCTATTTCCTGCTCTTGCTTCCATCATATTAATCTTGCTAAAAAACATTTACGTTACAGTTGAATTATTGGTGTCGTGTTAATCTTGGCTAAAAGCATTTGTTACAATTGACCCTTGAACAGAGCAGCAGTCAGGTGGGGGCACCAGCTCCCTGCACAGTCAAATACGCATGTCACTCCTGACTTCCCCAAAACTTCCCTGCTAATAGCCTGCCGTTGATGGGAAGTTTTACTGATAACATAGCTGCTTAACACATACTTTGCATATGTATTGTCTACTGTGTTCTTAAAGTAAGAAAAAGAAAATGTTATTAAGAACATTACAAGGAAGAGAGAATACTTTCACAGTATTTACTGGAAAAAATGCGTGTAAGTAGACGTGTGCGGTTCAGACCTGTGCTGGCCAACTGTGTGTTGCTCTTGTGCCCCCAGCTCTCCCTGCTTGCTGAATACAAAACTCTTTAACGATTCCTACTCTTCAGTAGAGGTTCTTCTGATTTCACTGTCTTAGGACGGATTCATTCTCATTTATTCACCATTTCAGTCTTAATGAAGGATCTTTTCAAAATTTTTGTTATTTATTATGGTAAAGCATACATAACACAAAAATTTCCATCTTAATCATTTTCATTATGGTCAAGTATATTCACGTGGCTGTGTAACTAGTCTCCCTTTTTTCATCTTGCAAAATTGAAACTATACTCATGGAACAATAACTACCCATTTTTCTTATATCCAGCCATTGGCAACCACTGTTCTGTTTTGTTACTGTGAATTCGGCTACTCCAGACACCTCAGATGAGTAGAATCACTGTATTTGTCGGACCATAAGACACATCTTGGTTTTAGAGGAAAATAGTAAAAAAAAAATGTTGAAGCAAAAAATGTAAAATATTTAATAACATAAATAACATGATATTTCACCAATGTAAATGTAAACAGAACTCAACAGCAGACTTAACAACCATCGTTACTGACTTTGAGCTTTAAGTACAGAAACTCCTCTGATCATCAGGGAACCCCCAGAATCCTCACCACTACTGTCCACATTTCTGAAGCTCAGTTCCTCAGAATCACTAGTGTCACTGTCTTCACTCCGTTTGTAGAGGACGTCATCTTCAGAGCCGTCTACGGCATTGCTGATGCCACAGTTTTTGAAGGGCCTCACCACAGTGTCATCCTTAACTGACTGCTGTGAGGTTTCACCCACTCACAAACTGGGGTAACAGTGGGCCTCTTCGTTCATCCAGCTGGTGTCAGACCATGATTTCCAGCAGCCATCCATTCGTTCCACTCTCCTCTCATGGAAACTTTAAGTGCCTTGTTGATGGAAACGCCCGAAGGTGGCAACTGGCTGGTAAGCCCCCCATGAATTACAGCTAGATGGGTTTTCTCTTCTTTAAATATATTTTTGTGGCTGCAGTGATATGTGCCCTAAACTGGTAAAGCAGTAATAGGGCAGGTTTTCTCAGAAGCCCTTCAGGACGTTTGGACCCACTTTTTCTATCTGTACCTTCATGCCATTCTTGTCCATCCACCCTTTGTCATGAATGGGAACAATAACTCCTCTTGGGAGTGCCTCTTTTGGCATGTTTTTTCTCTTGAGACTCAGCATTGGTGGCAGTTTGGTGCCAGCTGCACAGCAAGACAACACAACCATGTAATGGGTTTTATCATGCCCTGAGGTTTTCATGGTTATAGTTTTGGCACCTTTCACATCAACAGTCCCGTTTCATGGAACGTCAAAGGTTAATGGGACTTCATCCATATTCCCAGTCTCGTTTATTTCAAATCCATTTTTCTTTTCTTGCATCCAGTACAAATTTGTGAACAGACACAATCCTGGATTCATATTCTGTAGGCATTTTCTGTGTAATCCTAGTTTTGGTGCACATAGCAAGGCCACATCTCTTCATAAATCTGTGGCACCAGGATGGTGATCCAGTGAAGTCCTCATGCCTTTCTCTGAAGCAAGACGTTTGGCTTCATGGTATGACCATTTTTGTAGATACTGAAAGCCGGTGTTCCTGTGATGTGTGATCTACTCTTTCATACCCACTTCTAACTGTGGCCATTTTGCAGCATGCCCACGAAAACATTGTTTAGTTTTGTCCATTTTTTTTGCAGTTGATCCTCCTGTTTCCTCCATTCCCGTACCATTTTTTTGGTTGGAGGTGGCCCAAAGTGTCTCTCCGCCGCTGGTCTGTTTCCATGTTCTTTGGCATTCTTCACTACCTCCAGTTTAAAAGGGATTTTATATGAAATTCTTTTCTGCTTTGACATCTTTCCACAATTATGGTAGATTCAGCAGGAGACTATCATATCTTTCTACAACAAAATACAGTAATGGCAGAACTATTAGCACTGTGTCCTTCATAGTTATGGGGGCACCATAGCTGAGAACATCAGTGCATGACGCACAGTTATGGGGGAGATCTGCTGCCGACACTATTATGGGGGAGATCTGCTGCTGAGACTGTTATGGGGGGATCTGCTGCTGAGACTGTTATGGGGGGATGTGCTGCCGACACTCTTACAGAGGGATCTGCTGCTGACACTGTTATGGGGGGATCTGCTGCTGAGACTGCTATGGGGGGATGTGCTGCCGGAGGGCCGCAGGTGGTGCGACACTCCTGTATGGGGACCGCAGTGTTGCACACCCCGTGTGGCTCTGCAGCTGTAGCCATGTTACAGCTCCCATCATCCCAACCTGGCCAAGCATGATGGGAATTGTAGTTTTGCAACAGCTGCAGGGCCACATTGACAGGTGACCCTGCAGTGGAATTTGCCTATTTAATATTAATGGGGGACACACCAGTTACGTGATGGAGGCACATCCGGGCAACGCAAGCTTTCTTCTCCTAACATGCTGCACTGCTTGTACCCTCCTCCCTAGCATTATAGTATGCCGCATCGGGGACTCTGCTCCTGCCTCCCCTGCCTTGCATTGCTGGGACACCCCCTCCTCCCAGCCCGGAGCCAGCGGCATCACCGCACTCCTGCTGCTGTGGGCTTCCTCCAGTGGTGACCCTGCTCCTGCCTCCTGTGACCTCACTCCACTGCCTCCCCCCCCGCCCTGGAGCCAGGTACACTACATTTGGACTATAAGACTCACCCCTATTGCCCCCCAAATTTGGGGGGGGGAGTGTGTCTTATAGTTCCACAAATATGGTGTACACTCTCTGTCTTTTGGAGACTGACTTATTTCACTTAGCATAAGGTCTTCCAGATTCATCTCTTTTGTAGCATATCAGAATTTCTTTTTTTAAGGATATCAGTTTTTGTTTTAAGACTAGGTTCTTTATGGGAAGAGGATTGAGTATGCTAGAAAATGGGAATGAGAAGAATTACTATAATTCTCAGGTAGGGTGGGGAAAAATACACCAGATTCTGAGGCTTCTGAAGTTTCAACTTTGCTTTGCTTTGCTTTTGTGGGGTAGCAGAATATGCTACCCCAAATATGCCATTTTGGTATAAGGATTATTTTGAAATAAAGGCACATAAAAAACAACAGATGCAAGGCCGCTACTCTGCTTGTTCCTTTTTCTTCCTGAAAGCAAGAGATAAAGCTTCCATATGAAAGGTGCCCTATCTAGGGCAGGAGAAAGTAAGTCATTGCTATCACTAGAGAGGGGAAGTACAGGCTGAGAAAAATCTGTACAAACAAACCTTGTTAAACTAACTTTTCCACAATTTAACTACTCTAGCAAAACCCATTGTCTTGCCCTGTCTTCGCAATTTACTATAGCTTTCCATGGTTTCTGTTATCCACAGTCAATTGTGGTCTGAAAATACTAAATGGAAAATTTTGGAGATAAACAGTTCATAAGTTTTAAATTTTGCATGCCTTTCTAAGTAGCATGGTGAAATTTCACTCTGTCCTGCTCCATCTCACCTGGGACATGATCATCCCTTTGTCCAGTGTATCCACCTTGTGAGTGCTGCCTGCCTGTTAAACACCGAGTAGCTATTTTGGTTGTCAGATCAACTGTTACAGTATCACAGTGCAGGTAACCCTTATTTTACATCAGTAATGTCCCCAAAGTCATTTATATAATCTTTCACAGTATATTGTTATAATTCTAGTTTATTACTAGTTATTATGGTTAATCTCATACAGTGACTAATTTATAAGTTAAACTTTGTCATAGGTATGTATGTGTAGGAAACAACATAGTATATGTAGGATTCAGTGCTATCTGTGATTTCCAGCATCCACTGGGGAACTTGAAACATACCCCCATGGGTAAGAGGGGGAGTAGTACTCTTTGTCCAATCTAATATATAAGCTTTTGGCCCTAACTGCTTTAACCTTTATTTTCCCTGTGAAGACTCCCATGTACATAAAAAATTACTGAGTAAAATTACTAAATAAAATAATCTTTATTTTTCCTGTGAAAACTCTCATGTACATAAAAAATTACTAAGTGTGTGTGAAGACTCCCATGTACATAAAAAAATTACTAAGTAGAAAATTACTAAGTTAATTTGTTTTATTAGTTTAATTCTTAGTTTAATTCTTAAGCTCAGTTGGAGACCCTGAAGTGGTGGAGGAGAAATTTTACCTCCCCTACATTTATTTCTCATTTACTGAGTTGCCTCTAAATATTAGTAGTACCTGGATTATAATGTTTTTGTTTTAAGTTAAATTCCACCTCAGACCTGATTTGTTTTCAATTAATTAGCATACTGATTCAATAACAGTACCCACTCTCTTAGGAACAACCTTTTCTTTGCAGTCTTTGTAATATATATGTTTTTTCATTGAAGAACTATTTAAATTGTAAAGTCTTTTGGGACTCAAGATAAACCAGATGATCTGAAAAATACTTATTTGGAGGTTTTTAAATCATTGATAGGAATATGGGTGACAAATATCCCTGCCTTCATCTCCACCAGATGACTTAGAATTCTCCAAATGTGTGGTACTCTGTCCTTGTCCAAGAAAATATGATTCTCCCTGCCTTGGATGCCCTTTTCTTGTTTCACTGTATCTAAGGAAATCTCACTGTTTGTGACTTTTGTCTGCTAGGGTTCCTTATCCAAACCTCAGACTGTTTGTGACTGTTTCTTACTTTTCCCAAGGATGTTAAGTGAATATTACTGTTCTAGATGTTAACTCATTACTTTCGATGGGGGCTTTAGGGCATTAGAGATTAATTGTCTTTTGAGACTCCCATTGAGTAAAGTCTAGTCTGTTTCCTTCTGTTGCCCTTGCACAGATTTCACACTCCTCTAGAGCATTTGTCATAATTATTCGTTTGTATAATCAACATTTCCTTTAGGCTGGGCTTCCAGAGAACAGACACAATGTCTGTCTTATACATCCCCACACCCAGGATTCTGTACCTTTCCTTATATGGAGTTGCTGTTCAATAAATATTGGTAGAATAGTACGTAGAAATAGTGGTATTATATACTGACTTTTAAAAAGTAGTTTAGCTTTATTTTCTTCAGTAGTCCACATTGTTTTATTCTCTTTTCTAACTTTTTTTTTGCATGTACTTTCTTCCTTAAAATCATTGCCTTAATATCAGTATTACAACATACCTGTTCTCATGTTGGTTATCTATCATGCTTCAAGCATTTTCTTGTTCTTTGTACCTAAATAGAGCTAAATGCTTCTAATTGGATCCCATTGATATAGTTTTAGAACCTCTAGTGTCAGATTTAAAAATTAAATTTTTGTTGATAAATAGGAACTACTGGAAATGTGATGATACTTTTGCCTAATCTTATTGGGGAAACTATGGATGAACCATTCTGAATAAAAGTGTTTTATAGTATTTATAGTTTGTGTTGTCTATCCCGTTTTCTCCGTTGATAATTTTTACTATATGTCATAATTATCCTTTGAGTGTTGCTCTATGAACTGATTTCTCATCTAGGTGATAAAGGAATTTTTTTTGCATCCCTATTTGTTCAGTATGTAGAGATGAAAATGGATATTGGTTATTATTTTTATGTCATTTTGTTAGATGGTTATACTTCTAACACATATGCTTATATTCAGAAAGAGTTCATCCTTTGAGGTGGTAGAACCATAGACAGTGCTGAATGAAGTACCAGTGTACTTTCATATGTATAAAATGTAAAGATGGATATATCTCTTAAATACCTTTTTCCAAGACTTTGCAGAGTGATTATAGTGTATCTTCATAGAAAAGATCCTGCAGCTTACATATTTTGGAATGTCAGAATATGTACTTAGACTGCCAGAGTGTGATTATTTCAAATTTAAGGAAATATTAAACTAGATTGTAGTTTTCTAACAATATTATAATTTAAACAAAATTTTATCTTTAGTTCTCCTTATCTGCCTAAACTATGAAGAGAAAGGACAGATGGATTATTTTGTAAACTGCTATAGAATCAGCAGTAGGTTTTTATTCTGCTGGTGTGTCTTCCCCCTCTCCTTAAAGCTTGAGATACGTGTATGTATTGAATGGTTTTAGAATCATGTTTTCAAAGTGTCTGGACGTGTAAAATGTTAAAGGATTCCAGGATTGGAAGTAACTTGGTGCGTGCTGAGAGAACTGCTGAACCAGATGTCAGAAACCAGTGAGTCCTGAAACTGTGTTCTGTTTTCTGACCACAGGCAAGTTTCTTCTCATAGCCTCACTGTGTTGTTCAAATCGAGTAAAAGCAAAAAGGGAAATATTGATAGCCCGTACGGTATAAACGTGAAGTGGCTTCAGTTTCTGTGTTTGATTGTTTGGTATTATTAAACCAGCTCCCATTGTCTTCTGCATGAATGCATTCTACATGCATTTCTCACCCCTTTGTAGTGTACCTAGCCTCTAAAAGAAGTAGCCCCTTCCCAATTTCCTCATACAAATTCGAGTAATTTTTTTTCATTTGTTTGTTTCGCTAGACACTGCTAAATAAAAACTAGTGACTGCAAAGTTTGAATTCAAATCTAGGTCCTTTTGCTCCAAGCTTGTGCCATTAACCAATATGTATGTTATCAACTATCAATATTCTATTATCACCGTTAACATAATGGTGATCTTGTGGATCTTATTATTCAGAGAAACCTATTAATTAAAAGGGAGCTATGGGAAGTTTGAAAAAGAAAAATACTGAGATTGTCAACATGGCACTGTTTTAGTAGGTTTATTTGTAGTTGAAACTAAATGTGTGTGTGTGTGTGTGTGTGTGTGTACAGAGAGAGAATGATAATTGGCGTGTTTTGAGTACAGTGTGACCTATTGCATGTGAATCAAGTGGAACGCACTGCTGCTCTATTCAGAAAACTCAATGTGTTGGTAAGTCTTGAACATTTAGTTAATAGTGTCTTTATGTGACTTAAAATGTACTTAAACCAGTAATACTGTAACTCAAAAAATGCTAGTGTGCTGTTTCTTTTTTTAAAACTGATTTTCAAAATATTTATTAGCCCTCTTTTGTTTATGTATAAGACAGGAGAAGCATCTGATTTGTTTCACAAAAATGGTTATGAGATAGCAGCGTATTATTTCGCTTCTAGGGCTATATCATTCTGTCAGTCTGGTTTAGTCATGCTTAGAATAAATATTATTTTTTTGTAATTTTTTGAAACTTTATTCTCTAGATTTTTTGAAGAGATAATTGAAACATGTAAAGTACAGCGTAGGGAATATAGTCAATAATATTGTAATAACCATGTATGCTGTCAGGTAGCTACTTGAAATACCAGGTTATAACTTTGTGAAATAAATGTGTGTGATTGTCTAACTACAGTGCTGTACACCTGAAACTAATATAAAATAATGCTGAAAGCCAACTGTAATTGAAAACAACAAACAAAAAAGATTCCTAGAGTTAGTTGCTTACATTGCGTGAAGACACATACATACTTTTTAAATAGGCACACTTGAGTAAAAGTCCCCTCACCTGCTCCCTTAACAAAGGGAACTTTTGAATGATACTTGTCTCATGAATTTGTCTTTCCAGACTTGGAATTGAATGTATCAATCACTCAGGCTTGGATATAGATACAACACCTAAGTACTATCAGCAGAAGCATGCTCTGACATTAATGTCTGCACCTGCCATTTTAAAAAATAAATCCAACATAGGAAAAAAGGGAAAAAACAGGTCCCAGAAAAGGCCATCAGCTTCTAATTTCTATTATAGACTTTATATTAGAGACATATGTCGTCTCCAGCAACTTTTTCTTTTTTTTAATGTTTCTTTTTTTTAATTTAAACTCTATTTTTCAACTGTAGCTTATATTCGGTATTATTTTGTATTAGGTTCAGGTGTACAGCATTACCATGTTAGACAGCCATGTACTTTACCAAGTGTCCCCCGGTATTTCCAGTACCCACCTCATTCATTGCTACTACAGAGTTACTGACCATGTTCCCTATGCTGTACTGTACCCCACCACTGACTGTTCTGTAGCTACCGATTTGTGCTTGTTAATTCCTCCACCTTTTCCACCCAGTCCCCTAAACCCCATCAGTCTGTTCTCTATATCTGTACCTTCAAGGGTTTCGTTTTTCTTTATCATTGCTGATCTTGTTAGTTGTTTGAGGTATATATCATGTAAATCAAAATTCTCTCTTGAGGTCATGTGAAATATACTTAATATGTAGTTTTATGTTTTCATTCTTTTGTATTTTTTGGTATGTATATTTGAATTATTTCATCAGAATATTGTGATTTTTAATATTCTTTTGTTTTATAATTTCTAGATAACAAACTGAGAAAGCAAATGCTCATATGTTGGAAATATCTTTGTTTATTGCCTGTGGGCTGTGTTTTCCTTTTGCTAACCTGTGAGGAATCACATAAAATAATCACATTCCTTTGATATTTTCTTATTTGCAGGTTCTATTGCTTCTCATCCCTTTGTAGAGTAAGGTACTGCTAATGGCTCTCTCTCCAAGACAATTTCCAGCTTCTCTTATTGTGGGTTTTTTTCCTGTTTGTTATTATAGGATTGAAGTTTAAGTAGGCCAGAAAGATCAGATTCTCACAGTTAATTCAATAAGCATTTATTGAGGGCATCGTGTATTGTGTTAGTCCAAGTACATCAGAGAAATAAAAATAAAATCGAACTAGAGAGCTATTCTAAGGCAATGTATTAGTTTTCTATTGCTGCATAATAAATTTCCACAAACATAGCAGCTTAAATCAATACACATGTATTATCTCATGTTTTCTGTGGCTCAGGAGCCTGGGCACAGCTTAGCTGGGTCCTCTGCTCAGGGTCTCACAAGGGTGCAGCAATCAAGGTGTTGACTAGTCTGCATTCTCATCTAGGGACTTGAATGAGGAATAATCCTCGTTCAAGCTCATTCAAGTTGGCAGAATTTCTTTGGCAGCTGTGTGACTTAGGGCCACACTTTTTGCTGGTTGTTGGCTAGGGGCCACCATTATCTCGTTCCTTGACAGTTGGGCTTCTCTAGTATGTCTGCTTACGTCAGTAAGCCTGCAAAGTCAGTCTGTAGCTCTACTCTGTTAGTAAGATGAAATCTGACATAATGTGACTCAGTAATCGGAATGATATCTCATTATCTTTTGCACATCCAATTGGTTGGAAGAAAGTCCCAGGTCCTATTTATACTGAAAGAGAGGGGATTACACAGCGGCATGCATACCAGGAGGTGGGTGGGATCATTGACAGTCATCTGGGGATCTTTGTGCCACAGACAAGATGTAAAGAAATGGGTGACAGTAAACCTTGAGTGGTAAAAAAATGGTACCTTTATTGCCTACATGTTATGCTCATGCCAGGACTAGATTGGACAGTGATGAAGCTGGGCCATTACTGTGACTGGCAGTTCGTTGAAGCATGATCTTCACTTTGGCAGGACTCTGTGCAAGCTAAGGATGAGGTCACTTTCCTGAGACTGCAGTCTCTGTGCCCATATCCACATATGTTTGAATCTCCACAGGGGAGGCCAGAATATTTTCTTCCTTCCACCTCATACTCATTAAGATTTCAGAATTGTCCTCAAATGATTAATATACAGGCATAAGTGCAGACCACCACAATTAAGCGAGTATCACAATAAAGCAAATTGTAATCTTTTTGCTGGTGGAGAGTCTTGCCTTCAATTTGTAAAAAAGAAAAGAAAAGAAAAGAAAACATTATAACAACTCTGAGGTACAATAAGATGAATGCAATAAAGTGAGCAATGCCTGTAGCTGCTTTTAAGTAGCAAGCCATACAGACATCAAAGACAAGTTTCTTGTTGGCTTGAATAAAAGTCTCAGTAAAAGAATACTTTGGTTATATATAGAAGATAATTGCTTTTAGGTTTACATTTTCTTAGAGAATAACAGTATTATATTACTACGTTTCACAGTACCATTAGTTTTTTTTTACTTTAATTCATTCAATTATTTAAATAGGTAATGAGCTTATTTCCATTAATATATAAGAGGTGTGTATGTGTATATTTTCTTATCTTTCCCCTACATAATACTAGGCTTTGTTTTACATTGTTGAGCTAATATCATGAATTTAATGACTTAGAGCAGTGACCTTTACTTTTAGATACAGATTAAAACCAAAGACATCAAATTTCCAAGTGTCTTCCCTCTGTATCCTTGGTTTGTTTATGCCAATAAGAACTGATTTAATTTTAAGGACTTCTGATTGAATTCACATGTTAGCCCTGGCCTGGTTGCTTGGTTGGAGCAATGTTCTGTACACCAAAAGTTTGTGGGTTTGATTCCTGGTCAGGGTGTGTGTGGGTGGCAGCCAATCAGTGTTTCTCTCTGTCTCTCCCTTGCTGTTTCTCTAAAATCAATAAAAACATATCCTTGGGTGAGGATTAAAATTTTTTTTAAATTTTACATTTTAAATATACTTTTGTTATTGGGAAATATACATACAAATTTAATAGTGAAAGAAGAAAAACTTGATACTTGCAGATTTTTAGAAAGTTAAATTTGTGTAATAAACCATAGTCTTCTAAAGATAACTCTGTTTATACATCTAAAAAAATTCTAAGAGGAACAGTAACAAAACAAAATATGGGGTAGAAGGGACTTTAACCAGATATATCTTTTACTACAAAAGTGCTTTGACTCGAGTAGAGACATGGGACAGTGTGGTGTGTATGGGGAGCTAATGACATTCGGACTGTCCGGTGCTTAGACTCTCCGTCCAGTCAGCTACTCAACTGTATTCAGTTTTATTTTTAAAAAGCAGCCTTCCTGCCACCACCTTTCTGAACTTTCTCTGATCTTATCCCATCTCTGAGGATTATTTTTTAAGAAGGAAACAAACTCAAAAGCTATTCACCATCTTCTACCATGATCTGGCCTATGGCACATAGTTAAATTTAAATGTTATTTTTGTAATGTAATTGTTTGTGGACTGTTGTTTTTCTCAAAACAGAAAATGTGTTGGGCATATTGATATTACCTTAGAAATATTTGTTAAAAAGGAAGCAGACAGGGTGTTAGAACTGTGCGAGAAATAGAGGCAGGAGGAACTGGATGATCTGATCGAAGTGCTTTTATTTGATGCTGTGCTTAGGGCGGGCAGAGTCTGGACGGTCTGCAGCCCCCAGGGAGGCAGGAATGGGGTTTTTTAAAGGAAAATTGAGGGGTTTGTGAGGGGATAGGGGAGGAGTTAGTCTCTTGTTCTTTTGGGCAGTTGCCTCAGAGTTTTTGGATGGGAGTCAGGACAACAGGTTAGATAAAGGGCCAGGCTGTTCCCAGATACAGAAAGGTCAGTCTGACCACTGGCTGTTATGGCTCATGTCAGATGTCTATTGTGCAAGGTGGGAGACAGCTTCCTGTGAGCCTCAGGCTATCAATGGAGTTGGAATAACTGAGTCACGGGCAGTCCAGCTGGTCGGAAAACTGACCTGACTGGGTCATGAGCCATCTAGGGGGCTGGCAAACTGTTCTGACCCTTTCAAGGGTATGTATCCTTTTTCAGTGCAGAGGAAAGAATCCTCAGAGGACTAGTCTGGCTCTATTTAGTACTCAGTTACATTTTATCATTAACCGCCTACTAGTTTCCCATTGCCTTTATACATTAGGAATGACAAATGATCCTACTGAATTTTAGTTTGCTAGCACAAATAGAGCAAGGGCCAGTTCTAAAAGGGCAATACAGAGAAGGAAAATTAACTATAAATATGATGAAGACAGAACTGAGTAACTAATAGGACTGACATTTTTTGTTACATATTTGCTTGTGATTGTATTCTTCTAATTCTGTGTATGCTACACTTCCTGACATGCATAGGGCCCCTGGCTTTTGAGAAAAGGAAAAAAAACAAACAAACCACGAAACCTTATTGGAAAGGTTGACTAGCAAGGAAACAGGAAGCAAGGCTCGAATCTCTCTTTCGGATCCAGGGTTGGGCTAATTTTAAAGGGCTAGTGCAGGGGTGTCAAACTCACATCAACCCCACGGTTACCTTCAAAGGGCTGAATGTAATTTTAGGACTGTATAAACGTAACTACTCCTTAACAGTGAAGCCGAGAGCTTGGTGCTGACCTGGATAAAACAAGATAGAGGGCCAGATTCTGCTCATGGGCCTTGTGTTTGCCCCCTGTAGGCTGCAGGGAGCAGGCTGGTATGCAGAAGTGCTGGTGGAGCAGGTTTTGATTGGAGATCTTTGGAACTTTGTCATTTATGGTAAGATATGGTAAGGGCCTTCAGCACCAGATCTTCCTGGACAGCAGAACCTTTTTGTCTGGAAAGGTTCTGGTGTTCAAGTTCTGGTCATATCCCAGTCTTTTGGTTCCATGGGGCCAGGGGAGATTTTGGTTTTAGGTGTAATTGGAGGTCAGAGTCTCTCCTGTGAATGCTTGGGCTGCATGACTTGCAGTTTTGGTCTGTTGTCTCTGAAATGTAACTCAGTGTCTTGTTAGAAACAGGATAGGACCGTTTGAGCTGGTTCTGCTTTTATATATGGCATGTAGAAGATCTTCATCTTTTTTGTTAATGTTCACTTATCCTAATTTTTTTTTAATACTGGTACTAATTAGATGTAAGCATGTTACTATGTTTCTCTTTTATTCCTATGAAAATTACTGATCATTTTGCATTAATGGTCTGCTACCAACCTGCTCATTGATTTCCCTGTTGCAAGAGGCTTTGCCTAAAGCACTGGATACTGTTGTGGAATGGACAACATAGTTCATAAATAAGACATTTAAAAAATGCAGGTATCTTTCAGGGTTTGTTAAGCAAATTATTAATACATTGATACTGTGCTTTTGAAATAAGCTTATTACTTTTGCCACATAGAATCAAGTCTTGCTGGGTTTGTTTGCCACCTTTGTTTTCAATTGATATTTTTCTTTTAACAGTAAACTTTCTGAATTTTCATTTTTATAGCATATCTCTCAAAAAGCTGTACTTAAAGTAGACTGTTAGTACTTAATAGATTTGGGATGAAATGGACATGACAGTTCATTATTGCATTGATTTAGTACATCTGTGTTATAATAGTCAACACTTAGTTTCATTTTTGTGATTCTTAGGTATTACCACCCTTTATTTACTTGTATATGTTTTTCAGTAACTGTGAATGAACATAAAATGAAGATTTCTGAAATTATAATAATAAAAACCAGTCATAATAATGATATAAGCAAACATCTACTCTGTTGATCTTTTCGAATTACTACTTAGGTGAGAAATGGTATCATTGTGAAGTTTTCATTTACATTTCTCACATTATGAATGATCCATTTGTGTTGCCTATTCTAGGGACTGTCGATATCTTTTGCCCTATTGAGTTCTTTCTTTATTCTTTGTACCAACTTTTTATATTGGGAAAGTTGGACCTTTGATTTTGATCTAATGAATTGCAAGTAGTTTGCTTTTTATTTTCTGGATTATCTTTTCTTTTACTAATTTCGGATCATGCTTTAAAATTTTTTATGTAGTTGAATTTATCACTTTGGTATTTTGTGAAATTCTTAGTTTCATGTCAAAGTTGAAAAGAACCTTCTGTCCTCTAAGGTTATAAAAGAATTCTTCCAGAATTCTTTTTCTAATACCTTTGTGCTTCATTCTAATACTTTTATGGTCTAATCTTGTATATATATTTTGATCCTCTTGGAATTTATTCTTTTGTAAGGCATGAAGTGTGGAAAAAATAAAACCTTTATTTTTTTCTAGACAGGTATCCAGTTGTTCCAACCCTGTTTATTGAAGTCTATCTTTTGCTCTGATTTAATGGGCCAGTTTTATCCTATTGGATTGGTCAAAAAGTTTGTCTGTTTTTTTCCTTAAGATGGCTCTAGCAGCACTTAGTTGTCTTTAACTTCACTCAAAACAATTTTGTTAGTGTGTGACAGCTGTCATATCAGCATGCATTTAAAAAAAAGATCAAAATTGTTGACTTTCAGTGTAGCCATTTTAATATTGAGATGGAAGAAAGTATCCAACATTTTTGGCATAGTGTGGTTTATTATTTGAAGAAAGGTAAAAATGCAATTGAAGTGTAAAAAAAGATTTATACAGTGTATGGATAAGGTGCTGTGACTGATCAAATGTGTCAAAAGTGGTTTGCAAAGTTTTATGCGTAAGATTTCTCCCTGGGCAGTGCTCCATGGTATATCATTGAGAACAATCAACATTATGCCACATGGGAGATAGCAGACATACTCACAATATCCAAATCAATGAAGTTATTGGTGAAAGTGAAAACTGTATCATATTTTACAGAAAAAATAAATGGACTTTTTGGTCAACCCATTATATGAACACCTTTATATTTGGGTCTATTTTTTAATTTTCTGTTTCACTTCATTGATATGTATATATTTCTTTATATTGTTTAAATATGTCATAGATCTATACATCACTTATTCTTTTCCACAATTTCCCCAAATTCTGAACTTACATAATTTTTATGTTTGTGTCTTAACTTTGAAATTTCTGGTGGTATAAATTTGGGCAGTTCACCTTTGGTTTTTAATTTTATTCTGGGATTTTTTACTCACCTTCTTCCCCTGACACTCTTTCTTCTACCTAGAACTCAAAGCCTGCATTGAACTGACAACCGTTGCTGTCTTTTTGGGCCATGCAGCATATTTTTTCTGGTTTGTTTTTCGTGGAGGGTACAGCTCTGTAAGAGTTTCGTAGAAAGTTGATTGTTCTAATTCTCTGCATCTCTTCTGCCGAGGCGTGAACGTAATACTCAGTCCCATAGCGTTCATGGTATGTTTCTGGCTTGGTAACACACCTCAGGACTACCTAATATCCTTTTCTGACTGTGGAGAGTCTTGCTAAATTAGCAGTGTGTTAGCTATTAAAAAGTTGTTCTATTTTATCAGATTGTAGATGTTTGTGAGAGGTTTCACCATGTTGCCAGAAGTAGAAATCTCCAATATTACAAATTTAAAACCACATTTTCTATTGACAGTGAATGAATAGTGATTTATGATTTTCTTTTATGCCTAGATTAAATAGTGGGTAGAAAGGTTGAACAAGTTTTTGCTTGTGTTTTTATACATATAATCATATTTTGGTTACATGTACTGGAGAAGCCAGGGTTTATAAAAAGCAAAAATTATATGTTTGTCAATGTTTCTAAGTAAACATTAGACACAAATTATTTTCTTGAATATTACTCATGAATATTAGCAGTGGTTTATTTTCTAAGCTTGTAACTTTTATTTTGGTTCAGACTTTTGGTAGGTGACTTTCTGCTCTAGGGAACTAACACTGAAAATGGGGGCCTAGTCTGTCACAGAGCAAGGAAGAGAGGTAGCAGGACACCAGAGTGAAGCAGAATAAGTAACAGGTCAGTGTTCAGATCGTCCGTTCTAGATCCCTCTTTCAGTGGAATGGTAGAAAGCAGATAGTAGGAGCAGAGTATGGAGAATACATCTGTAATCAAAACTGGTTGATGGCTTTTGGGGTTGTAGATTAGGTGAATAAAGATGAGACTTCTGGAGCCGAGTCCCTTTCTCTGCTGGTCTCTACTACTCGAATATCTGGCTTATTCTGCCTTGTTCACTGCCTTCGTGGTGGTGACAAGATAGGAATCATTTACTCTGCTAGGCAGTTCGAAAACCACTTCACTTATATTTTCTAGTTAATCCTTAAAATAATCCTATTGAAAATATATTTATCTTTGGTATGGTACAGATGAGGAAATTAAAGACTGGAGGTGAAACTATCTTGAGCTAGTCAATGACAGAGCTAGGATTTGAACATAGCAGTAAGTAGTTCTAAAATTTGTGTGCTTAATCTCTGTATTGTACTGACTTATTAATGAAGCGAGTCTTTTGAGTTAATTTTCTTTTGTTAATTTGTTAGACTTAACTGTAGCAAATTTACACTCTTTAACACATTCATGCAAATGCTGGCTGGCGGGGTCTAGCTTGGGTCACATAATAAGACAATTTAATTTAAGTCTTTGTATAAGTCTTCTGGAGTCCCTTCCCTCCATCTATGCTTATTAACAATCAAAAACTATAAACCTTCCCTAAGTAGACAACCTCATTTTAGTCCAGGATTTTTTCATTGTATCTGGAAATTATTTTTTATTTTGATGATTTAAAAAAAATAAGACACTTATTAAAGCAAAACAAACTAGCTATCAACTTCATAAATAACAGAACATTTATATTGTTTTCTTTTCATGCTCTGTCTACCCTACTAAATTTTAGAGGCAACATCTTTCAGTTTGACGTTAGGAAGTTCTGTGACTAAGCATTAGATAAGTTTGTTTCCCCTATCGTGATTCTGGGAGGTAGTTTAATGTAGTAGACAAGGTAAGCTGGGTGGAAGCTTACCATTATTTTTCAATAAACTAGATTTTAAAAATGAATGAACACTATTTAATAAGGACCCAAAAGCTTTCTTAGTATGTTTAGAAGATCTAGATGTTCTGTAAAATGGGCTTAATTGCTTTCATGCTTGTACAGTTGGGACCATTAATCAAGTGACTTTTTAAATAATGACATTTCTTTGGGCTCAGTTAATTTGTTCCCTTTTCTTATTAACTCAAATCAAGTAGTAGGGAACTGATTTTCATTTTCACAGCATAAAGATGAGATCAAAAGAAGTAAGTTGTTACATTTCACTTTAAAATTTAAAAATTTAATTTTATTTGCTTAGAGACTGAGTTTAAAATGAAACAACAGCATGCTTGGCCAATTAATGAAATTCTAGTGTTTTTAAAATTTTAGAATTTAATGTCTTTAAAATAACTTCATAATATATTTCTATTTTTGAAGTTCCTTTGTTAATTAGGGATCTGTTCCTCAATGCTGTAATTTATCTATGTTCTTTAGATCATTTCACACAAGTTTAATAAAAATCTCCTTTATTATCTTCTTCTAGACAGACACTTGGCATGAATTATCTCTCCCTGAAAGCTTCATCAGGAAGTATAGAATAATACGCGCACCAGAAAGGATATATTTCTCAAATCTACTTAGGAGACATAGAATAAGTAATGGTGGCTTTGTCTTTCTATTTTAGATGAAACATGGCTTTGTCTAATTTTTAATTTTATTTTTATATAAACATTGTAATTTTATTTGAGGGCTAATCTAGAAAGTAAGTTTTTCTTTCCTTTGAATATTAGTCCCTGTTGGTAAACATATAATGTGTTCAGTTTTTACTAATGAAACTTATGAAATGCTGACTTTTAGATCCTAAGTCAAATGTGACTGTTACTTTATATCCTTATAACTTTTTTTTTTTTTAGATTTTATTTATTTATTTTAGAGAGGGAAGGGAGGGAGAAAGAGAGAGAGAGAGAAACATCCATGTGCGGTTGCTGGGGGCCATGGCCTGCAACCCAGTCATGTGCCCTGACTGGGAATCGAACCTGCGATACTTTGGTTCGCAGCCCGCGCTCAATCCACTGAGCTACACCAGCCAGGGCCTATATCCTTATAACTTAATAAGCCCCAGTATAGGCAATTCACTCTTAGCTCCCTTCTCCAGCAGTTTAGGGTGGTGACAAGTCATCACATCATGATCTGTACTTTTTCTGCATGCATCTTAAATTACCATGTGATATTGAACTCAGTCAAAGTGTAAAATGGCTTTGTAAAAATACTAATATAGTATCAAATTTTCTGATTCATAAAATGGAACTTTTCTAGAATACAGAAATCTCTCCAATTTTTGAATTAGATTAAAATACGAATTGAAAAGAAAAATGATTTTTTTGGAGTAAATTACAAGTTAATATTTAGGAAGAAATTTGCAGTATAGCAATAAGTTTGTTATATGAATAAGTGAAGCCAGCAAATGTTTACTGATTAGCTGGTTTCATTTATCACTACTTACTGAGTTTATGCCACTGGTTTTGGACAGACTGATTATTATAACGTGGTCTCTGGGAGTGTAGAGGAGGGCAGCTCAGCCAGCCTGTAGGAGTGAGGAGGAAAAGGGGAATCAGGAAAAGCCTTAAATGACGTTAGAGCTCACCTAGAAGGATAAGTAGTTTTGTTCTTTATTATTTTAGTATTATTCTCAGCAAATAAACCTTATTATGACTGGTAATTTTTCCTACTCAGCTATTCTGCTGAAAATTTGAGAAATGAGAAAATTTATAACAAAGGAAATAAAAAGTCAGCTGTAATCCTGTCATGTACTTTGGTAGAACCCGTTACCCTTTGGTTTGTGTGCCTCTGGTTTTGTTCTTTCCAGTGTATGTGCGCTCCTCCTCCCCCAGTGCGTTTAAAATTACAGACGGCTGTGGCACTGTGTTCTGATTTATAACCTCTTTCAGATTCCTCGCCTTAGGACTTGCTTATTAATTTTAGAGAGAGGGAGAAAACGTGGATGTGAGACGGAAATATCGATCAATTGCCTCTTGTACACATCCTGACTGGGGACCGAACCCACAGCCTAGGCGTGTGCCTTGACCGGGTATCAAACCTGCAACCTTCTGGTTTATGGGATGATACTCCAACCAGCTGAGCCCCACTGACTGGCCTGATTTATAACTTTTTAAAAAATCAATATTGAGAAAAGTTTCCATATCAGTACATATGTATATCATAATTTAATAGCTATATTTTGTCCCATTGTATACATAGATATATAACACATTTTACTCATGTGATCCTTATAATGCTTTTTGTTTTCTTCGGATTTTACCCTGATAAACACAATATTATAATGACACATCTTTATTTATAATCCTTTTGGGGGAAATGTAAAATTTGGTGAGTAGGTATTTCAATCTAATATATTAAAAAAGTAACCCATTGTGTATTTGAACACTCGTTCCACTGACACTGAAGTTGAATTCCGGACCTTTGCCATTTGAGAGTCAGGGGATGAGGAAGAGAATGCCTGGAAAGAGTAACCTGTATTTAGTGTGTTTACTAGCTAACTTCGTGTGTCCTCCTACACCTATTCTAGTAAGATTTGTGCCCCTAACCTCTACTGAAAATTCTCTTCCTTAGGTGAGCAGCAGTCCCTATTTTGGCAAATTGAAGAACCAGCCATCAGGACTCATCTTAGTCGAAAGCTCAGCAACATTTTCTTTTTTGGTTCGGTGTTCCTTTTTGGGATGTCTCCACTTGGCTTCTGGCACACCATGCTTTCCAGGCTTGCTCCTACCTTACATGGTTGTTCCCTCTTGATTTTCTTTGCTGGTTCCTTCTTCTTTCTCCATCTCTAAATGAGGGAAGATCCTGAAGCTGTTTTAAAACTGGTCTTCATCTACATATGTTTCTTAGGCAAAAAGAGACATTGGATTTGCCAGTGAGTCCATATAAATGTCCTAAACCCCTTTTGCTAACCTTAACTTCCTTTAATTAACTATTTTATATCTCGTGAGTAGTTAACACCAATTATTCAGTCACTCAGTCTGAAAACCTAGGACTTAATACTGAATTCTCTTCTACCTTTCACTTCTACTCTTCTGTTTTTTAATCTTTAAATTTTAATTGCATTGATTGGGGTGATACTATTTAGTAAAATTAGGTAGGTTTCAAGGTACAGTTCTGTTATACATCATCTGCACACTGTATTGTGTTCACCGTCTACTCAAGGCAAGGCCCCATCACCATTCATCCGTCTCTTCTGTCAAGTCTTATCATTGTCCCTTCAGAATATATCTGGCCTTTACCATGTTCTTCACTTACTACTCTGATCCAGACTGTCATCTTGCATGTAGACTAATAGGTGAATGTTTTAGTTTGTTTTCTTTTTTCCCCCCTTTCTTTATGCATGCTAGTAATCTTATAGCGGGGCAAAAAGGTAAACCAAATCATGATGCGTTTCTCAAAACTGGTGTTCATTTTTGTCATATTTGGAGTAAAGTCAAGTTCCTTGCTGTACCCTGTAAGGCCTTACCTAATGCGAAATCTTCCGTGTCTCTGACACCCATTGTTCTCTCTTGTTTAGTCGTTTTGAAATTCTTTTCTTGAAAACAACAAACTCGTTTCCACTTTTGGGCTTTTGGTGTTTATTGTTTAACTGGAAGTTGCATGCAGATAATTGATGATTGCCTTTTTCATATCATTTAGACTTCAGCTTTAGTGGGCCTTCTTCAGATAGACCTTCTCTCATGATCTAAATGTTCTTAATTCTCATCAGTCACTGCTTAGCCCCTTACCTTGCCTTTATTTGTTTCGAACACTTAAAGCTCTTTCATGTACAGTATTGTCTGTGTGTGTGTGTTTTTCTGCTAGAACGCAAGCTTCACAATATCCTCATTTCCTAGGAGAGGACTGGGAGTATGGTAGCTATCCAGTGTTTGTGAAGGAAATGACTGAGCTTCCATTATTTGTTTTAATTATACTTCATCCCTTCTAATCCCACAAGGAATTTGAAGTAGCTTAAAAATACTTCTAAATGTGATATAATGGAAAATATCAGGCGTGCAAAATACAGATAAACTAGAAATGACTGGTGAAAAATTTAATATGCAGGTTATGCAAGGTTTTGGTTTTTAAATATGGATCAGGAATTTGGCAGTTCTTAACTGCTAAAATGAAAGGAACACCTTTTCCATAAGGAGAAGACATTCTATTCCAAAGAAGCACAGCATTTTCTTGCAAGTCAACAACTGTCCCATAAGACATAAAACAATAAATTTTATATGGCAGTGGTTAATACCTATTTTTAAAGTAAACTGGAGAGGTGATGCCAGGATAAAGTTCAGGGAGTATGATTCTCTGCAAACTGATGGATAAGACATTCATACTTGCCTGTATTTCTTCCGTCTCTCTGCGTCCCCCACCCGGAACGCCTGCATGCTTCTCTGAGTAATGTAGACCTTTACTTTAACACGATTTTCAAGGTACATCTCTCTTATGAAAGAGCAGTGAAATATAGCTTACTCATTATTCTTAAAATAGTATCTTATTTCAAAGCAAGTGGAAAATTAGCCAGATACTGTGCCTTTAGTATTATTTTATCAAGTTACTCTGTGATAGTTTGTAGTTTTTATTAGGAAGTTTTGACATCCAGCATCTTGGGTTCAGAATTACTGAGGCAAATTATTAGTGAGTTTCATAATATCATAACTCCAGAAATCTTAACATACGTAATGGAGAAATAAGTGCATTTTAATAGAGAAAATTCCCATCAGTTCGACCTGTGTAGTTGATTAGATTGGAATTGAATGTGTTTAAAATTCATTTGAGGTAAATCTTTTATTAGATTATCATTAAGTTATTTACTGCTTTCATTTATTAATGATTCATCCAAATTCTTTAAATTATTATATAGTTTATAATTCAAGGTTTTTTTTTAGACAGCCTAGAATATGATGTAAGTAATGTTTGTCAGGGATAACATGTGGAAATGTCCATGCTGAGTTCCAAAGTTTCATTTTGTGTTTGAATATATTCTTTTCTTTTGAATTTATTACTTTTAGTCTTATATCTCAGGCACTTTTTGGTGTTAAGGAAGAGAATATTTGGGAGACAGAAGATAATTATTATGTACCCTGTCAGTAGCTGGTTAAGAAATTCTTCATTTCCTGTTTTGAGTTTAATTATTTTGCTTTCTGATTTAGTGTTAATTGTTTGGTTGGGTGTCTGTTGCAGGTAAAATGATTTAACAGTATGGTGCGATGTTTTTGCAATGCATCACTAATGGTGAGAGGAATTCATTTTCATAGTGTTTTTACTGAATACCTACTTCTTTCTTGTGATTTTGTTTTCAAGTTGTTTCCTGTTATTACTGCAGGGTCTTAACTCTACCTGGCTGTCCTTTCCCCTGTCTGTTCTATTCTGTACATCCTGTCGTTTTCCCTGCAGCTTGTCACAGAACTTTTATTACCTTTCCAATCTCCTGACTTTGTTTCACCTCTATCTGTAATTACTATTTCCTAGAGTGACATAAGAAAATACAATCTGTCTTCGTTTTCAGTACCAAGATAGACCTCTCAAGGGTAAGCCTTGGAACCTTAAAAAAAAGCATTTAGATTGAGATTTTGACCAATGTGAATTGCTTATTTGGTTTGGAAACTGCATGAATTTTTTAGTGAAAAGGATAATTTTCCTCATTGTTTTCTATCGATCTAATTTATTCTTTAAAAAATATACAGGAAAGATAACAATAGGTGTTGTCATGCAGTGTGTGTTTTCTTCAGTGAATTCTCTCTCAAAGGATTTGTTCAAGTAGAAACTGTATGTCTATATCTGAGGGAGCACACTGGCTCCAGCATTTGAGGAGTAGACGGAACCTTCCTACAGACAGCTTTTCTAGTGTGTGTGTGTGTGTGTGTGTGTTTAATCAGTGACATTGTGGAGTCCCAAGAAGAGCACACACTTTTAAATTTGAGAGTATAGATTTTGAAGTTTGACGAGCCTGTGTTTAGAGGCTGTCTCTGTCCCTTTTAACTGCATAATTGTTTAACTTGTTTTATTGTCAGTTTTCATTACCATAAGGCTCAGGCAAGTACCTCAAAAGGGAGATTGTGAGGAGTAAATCAAATATTAAACATCTAGCATGGTGTCTGGCAGATGGCATCCCTAATTACTGTTCTGTAAACTCAGAGAAACATTTAATGACCTTTTATTTGCCAGGTGAATCCATCTGGATTGTAACTTGTCGTGCGTTGGAGTTTAGTGCAAGTTGAACACTATTGTGACATGGATTAGGGAAAAAGCTTTATTGGGAAAAGGCAGGTATTTTATGGGGAGAAGCCCGGATCAGTAAGACTTGAGCCATGAGTTCCAGTCTCATTATTCTACATAGAGGGATGCCAGATTTTGACAGTTTGCTCAATATATAGAACATAGATTTTCATTCCAGTGAAGGTATCCTGTCCCATATTATTCCACCTTGTTATAGAACAAGCTGTAGGTTCAACCTTATCAGTGAGTAGTCATATAACCTAGTTGGGAACCAGACAGTATAGTGTAGTCATGTGAGAAATTCATCTGTCTGAATGTGGAGACCTGGGGCCCATGGGAAACTGTTTGCCTTGCTAAGAGAAGACACCATGGTCCTGTGTGAGGTAGAGTGTGATCACAGCCTCTCCTGCTGGGAGAAAGGGGTGGAGGAGTGATTTCATTCAGCTCACTGATTCCTGACAGCATTTCAGACAGTTCTCCTTCCTGCATCACACTTTATTGCCCAGGGTCAGTGAATCTGTTTTCTTAACAAATAAGTGTCAAATTAAATGTGAAATATCCTATGTTTGTTTATTTCTGTGCTGTTTAAGCGAGTTAATGTCTTTGAGTGACTCTTAAGCAAGTTCAGAGTCTTTAAGTGAATATTCCCAATGAAAACTGGTCTTGATTTGCCTAGGCTCAGCTCAGCTTCACAAGTAATTGTTCATTTGTTCAGGCAACAGTTTAGGTGCTTACTCTAGGAATGAAAGGGTAAGACAAACAAAGTAGAAGACTTTCTTAAAAATATGGCCCTGGCTGGCGTAGCTCAGTGGATTGAGCTCGGGCTGCGAATCAAAGTATCGCAGGTTCGATTCCCAGTCAGGGCACATGACTGGGTTGCAGGCCACGGCCCCCAGCAACCACACGTTGATGTTTCTCTCTCTCTCTTTCTCCCTCTCTTCCCTCTCTACAAATAAATAAATAAAATCTTTAAAAAAAAATAGAAGTAGAGTACAGAAGTACCACGAGAGATATCACTTAAATTGCTGAGGGTGAAAAGTTAGAAAAGGTCTCAAAAGATAGCCAGTGTTGAATTTTAATCAACTTAAATTTGCCTTTTCAGGGAGAATGTCTAGTGTATTGATAACTTCTGCATTTTCTAGTCTGTCAGTGGGACTGTTAAAGAGAGTGATTAAAAAAAAAAGGTTTCATGGCTGTGTAGCTTATGGAGTTTGAAGCCTAGCAAAAATTTCTTTTTATTCTTTGGGAATTGTGGTTTATAGTAGTTTTTAAAAGTTGTAATTTGAAGTATTACATTTTGGTGTCACAGACTTACTAATGAAATAGTAGGGGCTCATTCTGAGGTAGAAGAAAAATAAATGAGCAAGGATCTGTCAACAGCTTCTGATGGCTGTCAGTGTTTTTAAATGACTGAGTGCTGAGGAGGGCAGTGTAAATTGCATTAACCACCGCGTGCTCGTGGAATTGTAAAAAAGAAAAGTAGCAGAGCACTGAAGGGCAGAGTATGTTCTTCTGTGTGTTATGCTTTTGAGAAATAAAGTTAGAGGTAAGATTTAGTCATAGCCATGTGATTCTTCTATGAATGAGGAACACTTTTAAAAGAAGTTTGTGAAGGCCCTGGAGGGTAGTTTAGTTGCTTAGAGCATCGTTCAGTATGCCAAGGTTCAATCCCTGGCCAGGGCCCAAGCAAGAATCAACAAATGAATATATAAATAAGTGAACAACAAATTGATATCCCTCCCTCCCTTCTTCCCTCCTTCCCAAAATCAATAATTTAAAAAAAGAAAAAGAATTCCTTAAGAGATTCTTTTCATTTTAAAAATATTTGCTGTTGACCAGCTCTTGATTTCCATTTTATGGAGTCTCTTAGTGTTGCTCAAGAAAATTGTAATTCTCAACGGAAAGTGTAGGCTCTGAGATGTTTCTGACTAAGACACTGTTGCTTTACGTGGTGTGAAGGAGAGCACATCAGGGTTTTTGGGGAGGATTTAGAGTTCTGTTTCTAACTTTGCTGTGATCCTGAAATTCTCTTAGTCTCTGCATGCGCATGTGCGTGAGATGTCATTTCTGAGGGTGATCTTGCAGGGCTGTTTACCCTTCTACCTTCTGTACTTGATAATGCAATATTTTAATCACCTTAGATGGTTTTGCAAACCACTATTTTATAAATGGTTCATTTTTTAAGAATGTTCACTTTTAAATGATTAAACATCATTCCAGCACATTTTGTTGAAATGTGGTACATATAGGCTGGCCAGTGACCCTTCATTCAACACTTTCTGCTGTGCTAACTTTCTCATGCAGTAGAAGGTAGAGCTTGGAAACTTGACTACACGTAGTTGTGAACGTTGTGTTGACTGGACATGGTAGTGATGCTTGTCGTTTCTCTTTCAGTTAAGATACACCCCAGGCATATCTTGTGATACAGTAATGTCACAAAGTTAGAACGTCAGATGCTGGAACCGTGGATAACCCGTAGCAGTGATTACTCTGTCTTGAGGGGTTTGTGAGATTGGCATAAGTATCTCTTAAGTGTCTTAAAATAGAGTGTCAAAAATGCCTTAACTAACCAGGTACCAAGTCTAGTTTGAGTTTAGTGTATTTCTTAGTTCTAGGCTTATAATTCCCTGTGAAGGCTTTAAATCATATAGAGATGCTACTTTTAAAATTTAGAGTACATACCCATGTTCATTTATGTGTGTGTCTGCATATAATTTTTTAAATTGGTTGATTGAATAACTAGTATTATGTTGGATTTCCTTATTAGACACGATGAGTGGATTTTCAGAAACTCTGCTTTAGATCACACTAACCAGAGTGCCAAATAAGTAATTTGTTATTCTTTTAGGTGTTGGAGCCAGCTATGGAAATTTCAGCTTAACCTATAATCACATATTGTTGAATGTTACTTTGATGATCTCATTTTGGTTAGACACATTCTGATTAAATTAACTACTGATACATTACTGCTGAGTCTCTGGTATCACTTGGAAGGCAGGTAGGGGTGTAGATAGCTCAGATGCTCCCTTAAGAACATACCTGAGTGTCATATTGCTTATTGTAGTTTCAGAAATGCTGCCCAGGTCTTGTAACTTTGTTTATTACAACCATATTGCCTCACTTATATAGTCAGTCTCCCTTAACCCCATTAGCTCAATGGCCATGTGACACAGTTAGTTTTCCTTTTTATACTATTGCTTTGTTTAATATGTAGCTTGTAATATTTCTAAGTTATAGAATAATTCTTTTTTTTTTAAGTCTATCCTCATCTGAGAACATGCTTATTGATTTTTAGAGAGATGGAATAAGAAGGGGAGAGAAACAGTGATGTGAGGAACATTGATCAGTTGCTTCTCATACACGCCCCAACTGGGGACAGTACCTGTAACCTAGGTATGGGCCCTGAGTGGGAATCGAACCCACAACCTTTCTGTTCACAGGACAACTCTCTGACCGGCTGAGCCACACTGACCAGGGCTAGAAGAATTCTAAAAGTCATAAGACACAACAGAAATGGATGGTCAAATAAATTCGGTAGCCAATTTGGACACAAGTTAGAAATAAATCCATATTGTAATTTTTGGAAGTCTGGAGAGGCAAAGAAGTGTGTATCAAGCTGCATTTCTCTAAATTGCTTCCAGCTGTCTGCTTCCTAATATAGAAATATTTATTTAAAATGGCAGATTAAAAATTAGACTTCTAAGGCAAAGTATGATTGGTTCCATCATTTTGTTAAAAAACAGGAAATATCTGGCTTTTACTTTACTTTTTTTTTTTTGAGGGGCATAGTGGTGGAGCAAATAATACATATTTTCTGGCTAGCCAAACAGAACAACAGACAGCCTAGACCTTTTCAGTGAATTAAAGAAAATTTCCTAAGGTAGTAAATGAGGAATATGAAGTTATCCTTTGTGTGTCCCAATGCTGTAAATGCTTTAGAAGGTAGCAGGAACCATTTAAGATAATTAAAGACAAAGGCATGGCCATGAAAATATCGGGAATAAGGTGAAAAGTAAGGAAATAAGCCAAGTATAAAATATAGCTTAGGTGGAGAAGACACTGAAATCTTATCTAGACTATTTGGGGGCATTAAAATTTAGAGTTAGACTAGAATGCTATAGATAGGCTTTTTAAAGGGAAATTTTTAACATAAAGGGAACTTTTATGTTAATTATGAAAATGAGACAAATATGTTGGAAAAATAGGCATTTGGATGTAAATTTGGTAAGGGAACTCATCTGAAAAATGAGAGGAGGAATTGAAGGAAATAAAAACTGTATTGGAGGTCTGACAGTTATTTTTCTGAAAACGTTCAGTAGTTAGGGTAGTGGGTGCATACTGTCAGGAAGGGTTTATTAAATTAAAAAACAGCTTCTGGAAGGTATTCCAAGCTGTGCCTGTGGATTCAGGCAGTAGGGATCCTGACGGAGGAATCCCGCAATCAGAAGACATTGGGTAGATTGGTGGTGCCTTACGGATCCTCCATTACCTGGAGGGAAGTCCAGGCAAAGCTGAGGTCATTGCATACCTGTGCAGTTTTTGGTGGGGGTGGGGAAGGAAATAAGTAATACTCAGTTGTCTGTATTCCCGTTAATGTACTTTTAAGATGATTTTAAAAAGAATCATGAATTAAGTGTTGTAGTATGTGAACAACAAAGTCCAGTGGACTGTAGTTAAAATTATGCAACCTTTGACAAATTGCTGAATTTTTGTAACATCTAGTTTTCTAATTTAAATGATCAGGGACAAGATTTAACTCACAGTTGTCATGAACAGCAAAGGAAGTGATGCTTTAGTCAAGTGAGAATTTATTCACTAATTCTTCTTTCAAGAAATACTTACTGAATGCTTCTTATATGCCGGCCTTTCTGTGATGCCCTGGGGATACCACTGTAATAACAAATGTGCTTAACCCTCATGGAGATGACAGTTCATTAGGAAAAGCAAAACAAGATCACAGGTGATTACTAGGGCTTACTGTAATGGGAACAAGGTTGAAGGCAAAGTGTATTGTCCAGGCTGGTAACCTCAGTCAGCTCCAGAGAAAGTGGTAACTGAGATGTGGGCAGTGTCTTCACTGGCTCTCATCATTCTCTTGAATTTTTTTATTCTGGATTTTATGAGTATGGCCAAATTTATGCATATTACCAAAATTTATTATAGCTTGCCTTTTCTTAAACTTTAGACAATTGGTAAATGTGGACATTTAAAAAAACTCTGTGGAATTTATTAGATCATTGTAAGATTATTTCAATAATTTATAGCTGATAAGCACTTTTACATCATATCACTTCAGTTTATCTGTATTTGAGGGTCTGTTGTGCCCTTCCCTTGTACTGCCCACCTGCTCCCCGTGCTCCAGCTGCTTTGTTTGTAATGTTAGGATTCTTACCTTGTTTTAAGTTTACATTTGTGTAGGAATTTTGAAGAGACAAACTTTGTTTCTGTAGTAACATTTTAAACTGAGGTCCAATTATGTTCTAGGTGGCTCTTAACTTTTTAAAATTGTGGTAAAATGCACACAACAGAATTTACCACCTGAGCATTTTGAGTTCAGTAGTGTTAAATATATTCACATTGTTGGGCAGCCAGTACCAGGCCTCTTCTCATCTTGCAAAACTAAAATTCTCTACCCTCTTAGGTGGCTCTTAATATTGTGACTGTAGCTTCTGCAGAGAATTTACAAACAAACTTTTTCTACTTTGTGGTGATGTTTCTTTTCTTTTTTTCCAGCTTTATTGAGGAATAATTGACATATAATTATATATATTTATACAGTGTGATGTTTTTGTATAGATACACAGTGGGAAATGATTGCCATGCCAAGATCAAGATAATCAACACCTCTGTCTCCTCATAGTCAACTCTTTTTACCCCTTTGTGATAAGAATGCTTAAGATCTACTCTCAGCAAATTTCATGTGTATAATACTGTGTTATTAGCTGTATTCACCATGCCGTACATTACAGTTTCACAACTTACTCATCTTATAACTGAAAGTTTGTACCCTTTGACTTACGTCTTTTTATTCTCCCCAGCCCCTGGCAGCCACTGTTTTATTTCTGTGAAAAGGACCTTTATTTTTTATTTTTAAAAGACAGTATACAATCTTTGTTTTTTTCTGTCTGATTTATTTCATTTAACATAATGCCTTCCAGGTTCATCCATGTTGTTGCACGTCAGGATTTTCTTCTTTCTCATGGCTGAATAATACTCCATTTTGTATCCGCACCACATTTTCCTCTCTCTGCTCTTTGATACTCAGGTATTTCCATATCTTGGCTGTTTTGAACAGTGCTGCAGTGAACTGGGAGTGCAGATAGCCCTTCCAGATACTGGGTTTGTTTCATCTGAATATATACACAAGAGTACGATTGCTAGATCATATGGTAGTTTCTATTTTTAATTTTTTGAGAAGCCTCCACACTTTTCCACTGTGGCTGAACCAGTTTGCATTCCCACGACAGTGTACAAGGGTTCTCTTTTCTCTGAATCCACGCTAACATTCACCTCTTGCCTTTTTGATAATAGCTGTCTTAACAGGTATGAAGTGACATCTTATTGTAGTTTTGATTTCATTTCCCTGTTAATTAAAACTCCTAGCAGGAAACATAGGGGGAAAGCTCCTCAGTATTGGTCTTGGCGGTGATCTTTTGGGTATGACACCAAAAACACGGGTGACAAGCTACAATAAACAAAGTGACTACGTTAAACTAAAACACAAAGCAAGCCATGGAACGGGAGAAAATCTTTCCCAGTTATATGTCTGATAAGGGGTTAATATCTGACATAGTAGGGAGTTAATGTAACTCAAAAGCAAAGAGATAACTAATATGATTAAAAAAATGGACAAAGACCCTGACCAGCGTGGCTCAGTTGGTTGCGTGTCAAAGTGAAAGGTTGCCAGTTCTATTCCCTGTCAAGGCACATGCCTGGGTTGTGGGTTTGAGGCAACTGATTAATGTTTCTCTCACGTATATGTTTCTTTTCCCCTCCCTTCCTCTCTCTAAAAATAGATACATAAAATCTTAACCTGAAGAGACATTTTTTTCCCTCAAAGAAGACATACAAATGACCAATATGTACATGAAAGGTGCTCAACATTACTATTCATCGGAAGTTTTTTTTTTTTTTAAGATTTTATTTATTTTTAGAGAGGGGAAGGGAGTGAGAGAGAAACATCAATGTCTGGTTGCCTCTCGAGTGTCCCCCACTGGAGACATGCGACCCAGGCATGTGCCCTGACTGGAAATCAAACCAGTGACCTCTCTGGTTTGCAGGCCCACACGCAGTCCACTGAGACACACGAGCCAGGGCAGAAGGTTTTTTCTTAAGCAAAGATTTTGTAGATGGTTTTAAAATAAAATGTCAAGTAGTGCATCCTTAATTTATAGTGTAAAATTAGAATGTGTACAACTTTATAGTTCAGTACATTTAGGATGAAAGAAAAATATGCTTAGATAGCAGGAGGCTTTGCCTTTTTTTTTTAAAGAAATCAAATAAGGTCTAGTAGGGTTTGATTATTTAGGCAGTGGAAATATCTAAAGTTAAGTACATATGGACTTTTAGGCAACAGTGTTTATAAATGCTAGGAAATGTATTTATCTTTAATATAAGGATTTAGAGTATAATAGGTAATCCCTAAAGTTACCACCAGGGTAGATATTTATTTTGATGGTTTCCTTTAGTTTCAGATACAATTACTATTATAAACTTATTCATAATGTGTATGGGAGCTACTATCAGGAAACAAATCTGATTTTTTTTAGAGTATCTATCCCTTTAATTCTTTCAACTCCTTAAGCTTTTTCCTTTTTCTTTTGTGATATGATAACCACCCCTCCCCCAAGATATCTAGTAGTAATACTTATAGTAAGGTAGATTTTCTTAATTGATTGCATTTTGAATCTTTTTTAGCCAGTGTAAACCAACATGAATTTTTTTGCAATTATTGTTGTTCTTTATTTCCAAGTTATTTGTGGCAGCTGTCTACAGCTATCACAGGACATTGAGAATGACTTGATGTTTTATTGATTTTGTATTTTATGATATTTTCCATTTAGTATTTTATTTTAAAGTGTAGCATATATGTTATGCAAGAAGTGCAAATAGAAATGGAAATTGCATTTTGATGTTTTACATCTTGTCAGAAAATCTTTCAGAATACTTTCTGGTTGCTGCAAATTTCATTTTTGTAGCAATAATATAAAGTCTTATATCAAAATACAACTCTTCCCTAACAATGGTTTACTTTATATTTTTTGTGACTTCATGAATAGAAATGTAAAATTGTTAGTGTGCACTTTCTCCTTTGTCCAAGAGCCAGTGTTGAAACTTTTAAGTAAAATGTGCATTTTAAGGAGTTAAGTTTATTTTTTAAAAGTCTTTTAGTTAGAAAAATATTTCGAGGTATGTCACAAACCTAGAAAATTTCATGACTTAAAAGGTGTATTACACAGCAGTTAAAATGTATGCTTGGCAAAAACAAACAAACAAAACAAAATATGACGCAATATGGCAAAATCTAAACTTAAATGGTGATGTGGGAGAAAACACCAACACATCTTTAACAAGTGAAAAGGTCCCGCAGATTAATAAAGAAAATGTGGAAGAAGTGCCAGAGATCATAAAGTAAATACTGGTAAAGAAACATACAACATACAAGAAGAAGAGTCTTTGTAAAAATACAAGGGTGCTTTTCCCCAAGGTGATATTTTCTCACCTCGTTGACTGGCAGACATAGAGCCTGAAATACAGATTACATTTAAACGGATGTGGAGAACCAGTTCCTCTCAGATTTTGGCGAGAATAAATTTGTATAACTTCTCTGGAGAATTATTTGAAAATATTTTTTGAAATTTAAATGCACATAAGTCTTTGAGTGCTTTACGTTTAAGATTTTTTATTAGATATATAAATGCACACGTATGAAGGTTTATATGCAAGGCTGTTCATTAAGGGGTAGCTCTTTTGTGAGTTCTTGGTGTCCTCGCACATAACTTGAATACGGGTAGGGTGTTTCTGGAAGTGTACAGAGAATGCTAGTCTAGGAACAGTGCTTACTTCTCAGGAGGTAAACGGAGGCGGCTGAAGAGGACCTGGATGGCAGTGTAACTGAATACCCTTTATAAAGTACATGAGCGTGTATTACCTGCTAAAATTCATATTGAAAAGAGTGATATTGAGCTAAGATTCTCTTGTAAGCCACATGTGAAATATGCCATTAGTGGACATACAGAGGGCATTTTTCATCGCTGATGTGCCAGTAAAGTAGTATTTAGTTGTTTGCTACTCAGTTCACACATTTTTCCCTCAAAAGGAGGTTTGTCTTGACTTCCTCTCCTTAGCTAGAGCAAGCACCTGTTATATTGATTTATTCATCCTCCTGTGTAGTTTTTGAGATTTACTACATTTGTGGTTAAATAATATTTCCCACTGGTTTATATTTTATTTTTTCACTAATAGAATTAGGCTCAATGACTGCTGGGAGTCCACCTGTCTTTTTCACTACTGGGGCCATGGTATATACTATGTCTTGTGTGTTGAAGACACTCTGCATATTTGAGTGAAGGATAATTTTAGAGTGTCAGAGCAAAGCCACGCTTGTTGGGAAAATGGAACAATGTACCTTTTCACCCATGTTGCCATTCTGTTCCTTCTTTTGGTGGCTTCCCTTAAATGAACAGAAAAATTTAATCTTTTTTTTTTTAGAGGAAGAGATCTTCTAAAAAAAAAATAAGAGATCCAATTTAGAAACCATGATAAATCATAAAAGTGCAAAGATGCAAATGCCCCCAAATTTTGTTATATAATTTCAGTGGTTTCATGGATTTCCCTAAAGCTCTTCCAGTAGACCTCCATAACTCCAACGTCTGCTATTCAGGGTTGTTTTTTCTGACTGATCTGGATTCTGCTCTGACAGTTTTCTTGTTCTTAAGTCATATTATTATTTGGTATCTTTGCTTTGTGACTTTTTCTCTCATTCCTGTGACTGAGCTTTTATTTTATTACAAACAATTTTTAGCATACAGAAAAGTTGGAAAAACTGTACTTTTGGGCATCAAAATACCCACCACTCATATTCTACAGTTAACCTTTTATTATATTACCTTCACATGCAATTCTGCTATTCGTTCATCATCCCTTTTTATTTAGTGCATTTCAGAGTAAGTTACCAACATTACTGTATTTTCTCCCACATATTGATAATTCAGCTTGCCTGGCATTAACTAAAGTTCAGTATTTGCTTACAGAACTCTTTGGAGGTACGAATTTACAAACAATGAAATATAGTAATCTTAGGATAACATTTGATGAGTTTTGGCAAACGTGTAGATCCATGTAACTCCAACTCCTATCAAGATACACAGCATTGCTGTCCCCTTCAGAAAGTTGCTCCTGTTGTTTGCCACTATTTTTTGTTCAGTGGTTATAACTTACCCCTGTGTAATTGTTATTTTTACATCCTAGTGAGTCTCTCAGTGCACCGTTTCATCGGCTTTCTGTGAGGTCTAGTGACAGAATATCAGCCAACTCAGGATTCTTTAGAATTGACCTAACTGTAAAGCCAAGACCCAGATCCAGTAGGAGTCATAGTGACATTGTCACCAGTCCTGGTGGTCACACAGGTGGGGATCTTTTAATGCGAGTTTGTGGGGAGAAAGTCGTAGGAGTAACGATTGGGAGGAAGGAAGTGGGAGGTCTTATTAAAACGCCTTCGATGTGTTCGTAAGGTGTCATACTGGTAGCAACTTACTTCAGTTGACAAGCTTTTGGCCACCCTATTTCCTTTTAATTTAGGAGTTTTACCATCACACTGTGTACTCATTTACTGTTAAAAGCCAGGTCAGGAAATGAGATAATATTTCCTGAAGGAGAGTAGTAGTAGTGTATCTTAGAGCACAGAGATGGGAAGGGGATTGTGAGGAAGGGGTACACCAGTTCAGGGCCACAAGCTATCAGATGTTAATGTTCATGCAGTCGTGGACCCTGGCAGGTGGAGAAGACAGGGTATTCTGTAGCAAGAAGAAATCTAAAACAAACTTAATCTCTGTAGAAATCCTGTCAAATGTAGGTATAGAAATTGTAGTACATTGATATCTTCCTGATGTAGTAAAACTTAGTAACTTCAGAGGAGATTAATCTTTTCATAAGCATTTTATAGCTTTAAAATCCTAGAAGATTCTTAAGTTGTCTGATACTATAGTTTACCTGTACTAAGAACCAGAAATATAAACGTAGTCCTAGTAATACCCACATAACAAAACAGAACCATCAGTGTCAAAATTTTCTTATACTTGTCATAATATTTTTGTAGATGTGCTAGCTAATTTTCATAATAACTATTATCATTGTCTAGAAATATACTTTATCAATAACTTATCAAAAACCAATTTTAAGGCCCTGGTTGGAGTAGCTCAGTGGATTGAGCACTGGTTGAGAACCAAAGCATCGCAGGTTTGATTCCCAGTCAGGGCACATGCCTGGGTTGCAGGCCATGGCCCCGAGCAACCGCACACTGATGTTTCTCTTTCTCTCTCTCTCTCCCCCTCCCTTCTCTCTCTAAAAATAAATAAATAAAATCTTTAAAAAATATATATCTAAAAAAACAATTTTAGTAAATTTGTTATTTTTAATTTTATGGTGTTATATTTTAAGCATTTTATATTGATTATTAATAATATTTAATTTGTTAAATTAATTGGGTATTTTTGGTGCATACTTATTACCATAATGTAACAGTGGTACTGATGTTCATCTCAAAGCTTCTGATAATTCTGTGTCCTGGATCATTCCTCTTTTCACACTTTGCCTTGGGTGGTTCTCTATGGTACAGAGTTTAAAAACATCACCTAGGAAGCTCGAAGTCTGGGATTTTGCAAATTAAGCATCTCTGCAGTTGGTATAATTTCTTTATAATGAGCTCAATATATAATAGTGATATTTGAGATTTTTCAAACACTTGTATTTTGTATTTTACATTTATTAGTAAACTCTCCCAACAATCCTGTGTGATAGGTACTATCATTATCCTCAATGTATCTAAAGCCCAGAGGTTAAGTAACTTGGTCCTAAGTGGTAGGCCTTGAATTCAACTCCATTTTCTTAAGTATACCACTTCCTTAACTTCTGCTTAATCTTTCTACTCGTCGAATGGAGGCTGCCATGGATCAGTTTACTAATCACCACCACCGGTACTAAAATGATCCAAATTCTTTTCAGAGGTGTTATTTCTTGTCAGTCTTTAAAGCAGGCTATGGTGTGACCTGCAACTTCCCATCTTACATAGTTCACTCAGCATCACTTAGCGTAGATAAGCAGTGGCTTTGTATTTTTAATGTCTTGCTCTAGTGGTTTTCGGACATTAGTGAGGTGCTTGCTGATCAGTGCGTCCAGTTTAAGTAAGTACTCTCATGCCTCTCACCTTCGGTCAAGCTTAGTCATCATAGGGTGTTTTCCAGCATCATATAGAAAATTACTGTAATGGCAGAAAAATGTTGAGTGGCAGTGTATTGCAATCATTTGGCTTTCCAAGTAAACATTTCTCTTCTAAAAGTTTAAGTTTGCACTTGGAAATTAGATCTATTTATAGAATGTGCTGTGTTTTAGCTGGAAGATAACTTTATTTGTCTTGCTTGTCCATTTATCACATTATTGTATGGTTTCTGGTGCTTCAGTCAGCATTATCAGGATGGCATACTTTTAGTAACAGAATAAAATTCAAAGGTTATGTCAGACATTCATCTTATTTACACTTAAACCCCTTCAGCATGGGAGGAGTCATTAGTTATTAAGTCTAATAATTTTATTTCTGGACAGTAGTTTCGGTGCTTCTCATTAGCCAATGAGCAGTAAATGCACTTGATTTTGGAAAGTGTATTGCCAGACTTCAATTGTTAATATAAAGCAGCAATTTATGTAATCATCTCTTTTTTTTATTCTTACACAGAAGAAAGAATCTTCTAAATCCAGAGTCAAGAAAAAAGTGACCAAGGTCGCAGAAGCGAAAAAAGTAATGAAGAGGAATTTTAAAGTGAACAAGAAAATAACATTTACTGATGAAGGAGAGGTAAGGGTCTGAAATGCTTTATTTCCGAGGGAGAGTTGGTCCTCAAATGATGTCCTTTCATTATTTGTTGATGAGATGGCATAGGAACTTAGCTTTTGTTTATATCAATTAGCCTTTGATACAGTTGGTTTCACAATAGGTCAGTTTACTTAATGTCACAGAACCTATCAAGGATGTTAAGTGACGACTAAATGTACGTTCCAAGTATTATAAAGAGTTTGACTGTCCTGCTGAGTTACCGTTCACTAATGAGAAAAAAACCTTTCTCTAAAATGTGCTAGGCAGTTTCTTTCATTGTTACTGCAGGCAGTCCATCAATGTACACCTGTAGGCAAGAATGTTTTATTGACAATAAACTGAGATACATCTTGGTGATAACAACGGAGTTGGTTTTGAACTTCCTAAATTCTGCTTTTATAGATTAGATTTTCTTGTCGTGATATCCATCAACGTGTTCTGTGGGGACATGTACAAGGAGTAACACAACTACTTGCCACAGTTCTGTTTGCTGGGCTCTAAAAAGCCTCTGCTTTGCAATTCCTCAGTTTTAGATGCTGTATTGGCATATTTCTTACTTGCTGGCTTGCTGTGGGAAGCAATTCTCTGCTTTCAAATAATCTCAGACTCATAGGTGCCTGATTTTCCACTCATCCAGGGGTGTCCAGCCTTTGGCATCTCTGCGTAACACTGGAAGAAGAGTTGTCTTGGGCCACACGTTAAATACATTGTGACACATAATCACAGAAATATCTCATCATGTTTTAAGTAAATTTACAGTTTTGTGTTGGGCAGCATTCACAGCCACCCTGGTGGTTGGAAACACCTGCTTTCATCATTACTTGGTCTCAGGATAAGTATATACGCACAGAGTAGGGAAGGGTTACCACTCTCAGATTGTTCCTGAAAGGCCACTCTCTTACATATTAGTATCATCTCTGTTTTTAAAGATGGAGGACATCTACAAAGTCCAGTGACTACCTAAGGAGTAATGGCTAAAAGTTAATAGGCCATTGCAGGGTCTCATGAATATCACTTTTTGGTTTCACTCTCACCAACCTACAGGCTTTCCTGTTCATCCTGACACAGCACACAGCCCTCCACACTTACTTACCATATCTCTTGTTCCTTGCCCTTTCTTTTCCTCATAGCACTTACTGCATGATTTATTCTATATTTATTTGGTTGTTGTCCCTTTCTTCCATTGTGGAAGAAATGGAGAGATGGTATTTGTTGACTTTGCTCACTTACTCTGTCCTCAGCACTTAGAACAGTATCTAACTTATAAAACCCTCAAAATTGGTTATTGAATGAATGAACCATTGTCTGATACTCCAGTAAAGTAACAGAGCTTTTTATACCCACTGTACTCTATCACATCATATATATACAGACAATAATATAAGTATTGTCTGAGCAGTCTATATCCAGTGACATATATTTCCTTTTAATTTTGAAGTTAAAAAGATTTGGGTGTTTCTTTGGAAAAGGAGGCTTTGCTTCAGAAGCCCAAATTTGAACTATCAATATGGAGTGAAATGGCGTATAAATCATATGAAAACTAACAAAATAAGGTGCAATTCAAAGTTGTTGGTAGTTGCAGAGGAAGCCTATATAGTTGATAAGCAACACAGCTTTATAAAGTTACTGAAAAGAGGTCAGCACCTGAGAAAGGCTAAACTAGAATATAGATGTATTACATCAGATGCTTACTGTCAAACAAGGTTAGTGCTGTTAGCATGATGAGGTTCCTTACTGTGATATTAAGTTTAACTGCACAGATTATACTGGTTAGCTCCAAGGTGAATGTAAATCCTTAACTATAAAATGTTTCCATGTAAACTTTTATAGTTAAACTTAAAAAAACTCTGATAAGAGCTCCATGTGGTATGAGCCACATTGAAAATTGTCATCAAAATCTCCAAAAGAAATGCTGCTATTTGTTCAGTCCACAGAGGGATGGACTTTTTTCACTCTGGTAGAGAAAGAGGTGAAGGGTCAGAGCAATGGATGGCATTCTCTTTGCCACAGCTGGTCCTTCCTGCTGCTGCTTCGTTCAGTGTCAGCGACTGCTGCTGTGGCTGCTCATACTGGACGTCAGTGAATCCCATTTGTTGCCAAAAGTTGAGACTGTAGAAACCTCATCTTGAAGAATGACTGGTGGCGACAAGAGGGAGAGGAGGCATTGATACTTGGGATGTGTGTGCCTACAACTTCCATTTGCCTGCCGGTTAATTAGCCATTTTTCAAAAACAGTGGCGGCTACTTAAATACTTCTGGTGACAACTTATTAGGTAAAAGTAAGAAAATTGTTTTTTGTCTGAATTGTCTAGTTTTACAGTGAGTGGTAGGCCTGGAAGACTGCTGAGTCGAACAAACCGTGTTTTTCAAAGGAGGACGTAGATGCCCAAAGCTTTATTTAGGGTAATGCAGTGAGATGGCGGAAAAGTCAGGATACTAAGCCAGGTCTTAATATTAACACAACTCCCAGATCAGTGCCCTGACTTCTGTGTTACCTCAGACATGTTCATATACCATATGTGTACGATCATGTAGGTTTGAGCAGGCCTGTGAAACCCAAGCTGATTTTCATCTTTATGCTTAGTTATTTCAGTTTTTATTTGTTACACCAGTTGATATGTGGTCCATTGATCAATTTTGAGCACCAAAAGTGTGCCGGATACTGGACTGGGCTCTGGGGATACATGAACAAGACATGTAACTGCCTTCAAGGAGATCAGTTCTAGTAAGAAAACCAGGAGAGTGCAGTGCGAGAAACGTTGGAGGTACTCAGGTGCCATAGCAGCTGACGGGGAGGGAGCACTCTGGTCAGCCTGCCTGTGGCCCTGCGCACACCATCAGGAGTCAGGGTGGTGGGACAGAGCATCTTAAGAACACTGTTCGAAATGATGCTGAGGCAACTGCCTTCTCCTCCAAATTAGTTCATGAAATTTTCCTTTAAACTTGTTCTCGTTGGGTTATGGTAACATTACTTTTACTGGAACAGTCTTTTCTGTGGCTTGCTTACTTTAATTATGAAGTTTGTCAGAAAGTTTAAGAAATATAGCTAGTAAGACAGAAAATGCATATGCACTATTTCAAAGTCATTATCCAAAGGGAAATGGTTTTATGTTGATGTTCCCTGCCTCCCATCCCATACTGAATCTTTTCCCTGTCTGCAGTTGGTTCAGCAGTGGCCACAGATGCAGAAGTCTGTCTTGAAGGATACTGAAGAAGAGGATGACACTGGTGGTATCAACTTAGATAAAGCAAAGGAAAGGCTTCAAGAAGAGGACAAATTTGACAAAGAAGAGTATAGAAAGAAAATAAAGGCAAAGCATCGGGTGAGCTTTTCCCATCATGAGTTAATGCTGAGTGAAATTTAATATGTTTTCCTATGCATACCTAGATATTCATTGATCATCATATTATTATTTTATTTTCTCTAGCACTTCTTTTTCTGTGGCTGTTTTGTCATTTTGTCTATTCCTTTTTCTTTCAGTTGGTGGAGGGATTGTATATTGACTGGTTTCTGAGAACGTCACCTAAATCTGCTTTTGGTTGTCATGACCCAAATAATACTAGTGTGTTTTTTTTTATTAAAGTTTTAATTTTGGACCTTGGCTGGGATGCTCAGTTGGTTAGAATGTTGGTCCAATACACCAAGGTGTTGCGGGTTTAATCCCCAGTTAGGCACATATAAGAATCAACCAATGAATGCATAAATAAGTGGAACAAAAATTGATGATTCTTTCTCTCTGTCCCCGTCTCTACTTTTTCTTACTCAAATCATTAAAATACATTAAAATTTTTATTTTGAGATAATTGTAGTTGCACATGTAGTTATTAGAAATAATACAGAGAGATCCCATGTGCTCCATTTTTACAGTTTGTCACTTCAGGAATGTTACAGAAGTGAAACATTGTAGTATGTAGCCTTTTGGGATTGAGTTTTTTCACTCAGCGTAGTTCTCTGTGTTAGTTCATCCAAGTTGTTGTGTGGATCAGTACTTCATTCTTTCTTTTGCTGAGTAGTATTCCGTGTTAGGCATGTACCATAGTTTGTTTCACCAGCCACCCATTTGAGTGACATTAGTATTGTGTTAGGCTTCACTGTAATAGTTGCCTTTGTTCCTCCATAGCACAATTAGTTGGTAGTGGATACAAGATCAAACTTAATATTAAAAGGAAAAGGAAACCTTGTAAGAGAGAGTGCTTCTGTATAATACACATGTGCCCCATTGGCCTTAAACTTGGCAGTTTTCTCTTATGATATTCCTATCTTTTCATACTACTTGATTTCCATAAAAGTAGACATTTTGCTAGATAAAATAAGTCAATTAATGAAATAAAACATATTACATTTTTAAAGAAGTTTCTGCAGCATACCCATGAGACAATGAATTATTTCAGGCCTCTACAACATCAAACCCAAGAATCACTGCTATAATTAAGTTCTGTATTAAGAAACTTTTAAACTTTTCACTGAAGACAGTATTAATTGTATCCTGAGAAGGATTCTTGCAGTTTTTCACTCCTTTTTGACCTTGTAACTATTTAATGGCCTCATAAATTTTTTTTTAAGAGCAGCAATTCTTGCTTTAAGATTTGATGCAGCCTCACAGTAACAGTTGATGAATAAGAAAAAGGTAGATATTGAAGGTAGCTTCAGGGATAGAAATGAATTGTGAGAAAACATTTTCAGAGATAGGGAAAACTAATGAACCTGAAATACACTGGTTGCAGTTGTCGAGTATTTATGTTATTGAGAAAACGAAACATTGCCTGCATTGCTGCTTTTAGTATAGTACTTTAAAAGGAACTAAAAATTTTAATAATATTAAGAGTTCAGTAGCTTTTCCTGTGTCACCTCACAGTATGCTTCAAGTATGTATACAGGGGAAGATTGAGCATAAGAACATTTTATTCTTTCTTTATTTTTTTAAAGTCCTTTTTTTAAGATTTTATTTATTTATTTTTAGAGAGGGAAGGGAGGGAGAAAGAGAAAGAGAGAAACATCAATGTGCGGTTGCTGGGGGCCATGGCCCCAGACATGTGCCCTGACTGGGAATCGAACCTGCGATGCTTTGGCTCGCAGCCCGCACTCAATCCACTGAGCTACGCCAGCCAGGGCTATTCTTTATTTTAAATTGTACCCAGCAATAGAAGAAATGTGAAGAATTTAATATTTTTCCCCTCTTGTCTTCTCTTTCACCCCTTTTCCCCCAGTGTGTAAAAATTTCTATTGTATCCAGGTGGTGGAATATTATTTCTGAATCCTTTAAAAACTTAATTTTAAATTGACTAATCGTACATTTGTTACACATTTCTGTGCTAGACTGTGAAGATAGAATACTTAAAAGTACATGTGTTTCTCTGTCCTCTGGAAAATTACAATTAAATTATACTTAACTATGGATTTTCTGTCACTGAACGAAAGGTTTTTGAAACCTCTTTTTAACATTAGATTTTTGGAATGAATAGTATATTAATATTGTTTCAAAATCAAGATCACAAAAAAGTCTTGCTTCTGCCTGTACCTCATTCTTATTCATACCTCCACCCCATAGGTAACTATTTTAATTAATTATTAATGTCCCCTCCCACTTTCTTTATGTGAACAGGAGTAAAGAGAAATACATATTGTTATTTTCTCCTTGTTACCTGAAAGGTACTATACTGTGTATATATGTTCTGCACATTTGTATTTCCACTTATTTTTGAGCTTTAAAAGAATTCATTTTCTTTTTTTGGACCATTGTTAGAATGTAGCATATAATTTTTAAACTGTCACTGTGATTTTCTCACAGCAAAGTTGAACAGAGCAGTTTTGGGTAGATATAGTTATGAGAAAAATTATAAGAACTTTATATACTGGTGGTTTTCAAGTCAGTACCTGTATAATTAGAAGACATTAAATCTTTTTAAAAACAAACTGAAGGTTGTTATTTTATATAAAATAAGAATACTCTGCACAGTATGACCTGTGGCATACCTTCCATATTAGAGGTTGAAAAAAGCACAAGGAAGTAACTAAAAATAGTCTTCTATTCAATTTCAATGTAAATTCTTCTTGACAAATATGATTAGTTTATTGGTATTTTTATTAGTAAAGTTATTATCACCCATATATAAGTATCTGTGTATTGAATTAGGGAAACTTTCATGTTTGTGAGCACCTTGGAGTTAGTATGTTTATTACAGTAGAATGCCTAAGACACAATACAGGTGCTCAACTCAGTGATGCACCAAGCCACCGTGGACTGGGTTCCTGTGTTACATGGCAAGTTTCAACATTTGGTGTCATGTTAGATGGTAAGAGTATGATGGAGTGCTTGCATTTGAATCCTGAGTCTGGCATTATTACCTAGTCCAACCTGGGATTACTAGGCACCAGTTTGGACTATATTTCCCTATTTTGAAAAACAAGGGAGTGGGACTTGGAGTTAATTGCAGATGATCAGAGAGATTATGTGGCTTTGTGTTTGTTGGTAAGACATGGGAATGAAATGTTTGAAAAATGGAATTTTAATTTATAATTTTCCTTAGCTGACAAATTAGGTTCCTTGCTTGGTGATAAGGCTTCTTTCTTGTTCACTTATTTTCCAAAAGTTACTAAACTTTTACTTCAAAAATTAAATATATTATTATCCTACACAGATTATTTTATCTTAATTGTCCTAACTGAATACACTATTGGTTTTGAAATTGTGTTTTTCTTCCTAATTGAGTATATTACTTCCTGTAATGACAGTTCTTAGTTATTCTAGCATAAGGTTTTACCCAGGGCAACTATAATTATGTTTCCCTTGAAGTTTCCACTTCTGATTTTGTTATTTCTATGAAACCATATAAAGAAGAATTGTATGTCCCTAAAGAATACTAGTAATACTAACGTTAGGGTCTAGGAATAAGCTTTACTTCATGAAGATAGAAAAAGGTAAATAAACTGTTGATACAAAATTATGAATGAGGAATATGCCTGAAAGAATTTTATATATGAAAAGAAAACTGTTTAAAAATCTGTAATTCTGTGTTTGACATATACTTTATTTTTTAAAATGTATCAATTCTAGAAGTTTTCATAAACTTAGGAGTATTCTTTCAGCATATTCAAAATATTTCATGATTATCTTTTTTGTTCTAAAAGGTTAAGATATTTAATATATAAGTGAATTTAGTCTTAGTAACTCTGTTTGGAGATAGTTATTTTGCTCCTGTGTTTAAAATTAACAGCTTTTCATCATAGACTGAGTACTCAGTCCTTGTAGTGTAGGACTTAGCTCTTCTTTTTTTCCCACCTCTTTTTCCTCCATGCTGTTACATCTGTCCTTGACTCATATTTTCATCTGCCAAATTCTGAAAGCTCTGTAATTCATACTGTGACTCCAGTGAATACCTTTCTCCTAAAGATTTAAAAAGTGAGCAGTAAAAATTTTAACTGGTTTATAGCAAAAAAAAATTGCAGCATCACTGGGAATAGAATTTTACTTGCCTGCTTGTTGGAACTCAGAGTTACACACCTGGAAGACCTTGGGGCCCTTGTATGACTGCTTTAGGTTACTTAGCTGACAGCTTCGCTTCTCTTCATGAGACTTCAATATAGCCATTAAATATCATTTTCTTTTGAGACCATTCTGGTCTTTAGTTTCCCTTGGCAATTCATAAGTAACTGTACTTAACTAGGCCTATTACTGTTTTCTCTACTGAATCTCTTGAAACCATTCATCAGAAGTAGAAATACAGATCAAGCTATAATTTTTACATATAGAGTCATTAGTAAATTGTAAAGGCAAAAACACTACTTTTGCGTGGAAACAATTTTTTTATAATTCAGTCAAGACTGTGGAAGATGGATCATGGAGCACGTTACTAAAAGGATTTTAATTTGCCCTGGCTGGTGTAGCTCAGTGGGTTGAGCGCGGGCTGCGAACCAGGCATCGCAGGTTCAATTCCCAGTCAGGGCACATGCCTAGGTTGCAGGCTGTGGCCCCCAGCAACCGCACATTGATGTTTCTCTCTCTCTCTCCATCCCTCCCTTCCCTCTCTAAAAATAAATAAAGTCTTTAAAAAAAAAAGGATTTTAATTTAATGGAGCGAAAATCTGCTGTGGTGTGTCATCATTCTTAGTTCTGAAAGATTACTTGTATTTAGGGAGGTAATATCTGCTATAACAGCTTGAAGTTGAGAGAAGCAATTCGTTGGGAAGTTCCCTTTTATTCCCTTGAAATTTGCTTTGAGTGCTCTACCCAGTTGGGATTGTGTTTTTAGGTGGCAGTCATGTCTCAAGATAGGACCCCGGCGTGCTTGCAGAGGTTGGCATGGCACTGCTCTGGGGTCCACTTGTTACCAACACGGACATTAGTAAGTTAAGCTAAGAATCAAAGGGACTTAGTAGAAAATCTGTTTTGTTGTTGACATAGAATTAGTTGGCATGTAATTCAGGTGTCTTGAACATCAATTTATATGGTAGCCAAAAAGGAGGGAAACAGTAATCAGGTATCTTAGAAATAGTAAGAACAGAATATGAACAGTAACAAGTAGTAGCAGTGAGTTTGGCTCTGCACTAAATGCTTTACATATATTATATTAAATGCTAAAAATTAACTTCTGAAATAAGTGAGCTACCTCATTTTACAGATGGTAAAATTGAACCTTAGAAGGTCAAGTAGTTTGTGTACGGCCTTACAGCTTATTCACAGCAGCTTCGGGCCTCATTACCGAGGTGTTTGTTACTGTGCAGACTTCGGTTTTAACTACTCAGAGGTGTTCCTCCCTAATTCAGACCACCAGGCGTTCTCTTACAACAGGGCAGCTCTGAAACAGTGAATAAAAAGTGGAGGATGGTAACAAGGATGGAGGATTTTGAGGAAGGAATAACAAATGATGGAAATTGTTCACATTTCCAGAGCAAGGGATAAAAAAATTGGTAAAAATTTACAAACTAAGGTTGCCTTTCCCTGAATCTTCATTACATAGCTGTATAGTTACTAGAACCAAAATCCATTTTTAAGTAGTTGTGGCCCTTTAAGAGTCTAGGGCATTGTCAGAGACTGGTCTGGCTCATGTGGTTTTAGGAAATTTCACTGATCAGAAATGTCATGGTGAGGGCAGGGGACTAAGTATCTAATGCTTAATTCTAAAATGGACTTCATGAATAAAGCTTATTTACAGGGGAGGGAAAGACATCCTTTTCCTATACAACCCTATTTCCCTTCCATTTTCAGTTCTTCCTATTCACCATCCATCACAACCAGGTTTATTATAAAAAAGGAGCTAGCCTGTTACTACAGAACCTTTGCCTATGATTTGAAGATGTCTGCTTGGGAGGTTTCTGTTCTTATTCTTATGAGCTTGTAGCATCTTGTGACACTGTGTTGAACATCTTAGTATTTGAGCCCTTCTTCATTCCAGTTTCCAAAATAAGACAAATACTCAGAATTGTAGAGATCTTATCAATGGTGTCATTTTTGAGCTGTTTATTATATCTGTTTTTCTTCAGTTCTTTGTTTTGTGGATTTTTTTAAATAGCACATGGTGTTTGAGAGGTGCGGTGGCTGTTAAAATGATGCTCAATAGCTGGAGACTGGGTTTAAGAAGCAGGGTTAGAGTTTGGTACTAATGGAGTTAAAGGGTCTGCCAAGGGTTAGGTCATAGACCACAAAGACTGAGTTTATTTTGCCCATTTCGATATACCCAGAGCCTACCATGGGGCCAGGTGCATAGTAGCTCAGCAAGTATTTGAAAGAATTTATTAGTGAATCAGTGTTTCCATGTAAATTTTACTCTTTATTTTCATATCTTTGTTGTTGCACATTTATATATTGAAGGCCAATTTTTTATGTTGTTTAAATGGGACCCTGTTGAATATCAGCAGTCCCCAACCTTTTTGGCATGGGCTGGTGTGGTGGTGGGGGGAGGATGGTTTCTGGATGATTCAAGCACATTACATAAAGGCTCTCTTCCTGCTGTGTGGCCTGGTTTCTAACAGACCTGGACTGGTATTAGTCTGCGGCCCAGAGGTTGGGGACCCCAGGAATAATAGCAAATTAACCTTGTTGTGTTCCAAGTTCCTGGGAAGGTTTCAGGTTTATGAGGATTTTGTTCTTGGAGGGGAGAGGATATCTTCATGGCCAAAAGTCTTTGTAATCCTTCTTTTACACTTTTGTTGACCAATTTTCTTTTGAAAAAGGTTTCTGTAATACTGCAATAAGGATTGGCGTCCCCTCCTTCCCTGTGTGACAGCCAGGAACCCAGTTTCCTTACCACATTGACACAGTTGCCTGAGACTCATACAAATAGGCTGTGCTTCTACCATCTCCTGAATTATGAGTTGTATTTCCAAATCTACACATTTCCAAGATTGCCATACAGTGAAAATTGTTTAAGTGCGTAGTTCTGATTGCTGATGAAATTCATATTTCATGGCGCTGGCACTTTTTTTCTGGAAGCAGAGTACTATAGTGTGTGTGCGAGAAGCCAAAAGAAATATAATAACATAAATAAATAGAGTATTTTGTACCTTGAAATGTGATTTTCCTGTTCTTCTGTCCTATGTGATTTTGATTTTATTATTGAATTTCATGTTCTTCTTACATTTAATCATTTGTAGCATGGCAGAACTAAAGACACAATATTACCTTCCTTTTGTGTGGCATAAAATAAATAGCTTTTGGTACTAATCCTCAGAAATGAAATAGGAAAATAAAGGATTTAAAGCATTTGGACCACATAAAATTAAGGTATGTGAAGGGGAACTGCAGTTACTGAATCTAATAAAATTCAGTTATATTTTCCCCTCGAGTCATTGTACCCCAACCTCTTATCATTATGTCTTATCATTTAGAACATCTGTAATCTATATACTTACTTTTTAAAATAATTTTCCTGCTTTAATAAAGGAAAATAATCATATTTCCTATATCAATTTTCCAAATTACAGATTACCATAATTCTACTTTCGGTTCTCCTCTGTTTAAAGGCTAGTTTATACTCTTGCTTTTTCAGATAAACTGTTAACATGGCTTTTTAAGATAATAATGAAAAGTTTTCTAATTTTGTTTCATCCAGTATTGAAAGTTTATTCTTTTTATTCCTCTTTAGTTTCATGTCCAAGTCATGTTCACTTCATATTGTAATGGTTTTGGATATCTCTCATCCACCTGAGACTTACAGCAGAGATCTTGAAAGAATTATCCCACTTGCATGCCTATGTGAATTCTGATAGCCAATTGAAATCTGAAATTTAAAATATCCTTCACCGACTATAATACTGTAATTAATATTGGAGTTCAGTAGTAGTGGGAAATTGTCAATATAATTCTTTTGTGCTGTGATTAAATTGACTAGATGAAAAATCTCAGAATAAAGGTTATGTTTACTTGTATAGAAATAGAAATGGTTTTTCTGGTGTGAACATATTGAGGTTATTCTTTGGAACATTGAAGTGCCATTTTTCGAATATTCTAATGTGCTGGGAGGAGGCCAGCTACTGGATAATTATAACAAAAATCTTTGTGAGTGTCAAATGCAGTTAATTATCTGTTAAGGTGGGCAAAAATTAATTAAAGAATGTCCACAAAATGCTAGCAGAAAAAAAATGCTATCAGGATGAAAAGACCATTATGGTACCAGATCATTAGTAATAATAAAAGGAAATGCAGCATTCATTGAATCATATTGATAAGATGAAATCACTGTCCATCTGCAAAGCTAAACTTTCTGATGGAGAAGTGAGGGGCACAGAAGTGTGCTCGAGATGAGGGAGGGGAGGCCATGGGCTCCGGGGACCCAGTTTCAGTCTCAGGTTCATCACTTACTGGCTTTGTGACGATAGACAAGCTACCGTATTTTTAGGACTGTAAGATGCACCAGACCATAAGATGCACCTAGGTTTTAGAGGAGGAAAATAGGAAAAAAATTTTGAAGCAAAAAAATGTGGTGAAATATTTAATAACTGGTGACCCCGTTCCACACTGCCCCCCACAGTGAGCCAGGCAAGCTACATTCAGACTATAAGACATACCCCTATTCCCCCCAAATTTGGGGGGGGGGGTGTCTTATAGTCCGAAAAATACGGCACTTAATCACTTTGCTCTTCAATTTTTCATCTATAAAATGGGAAGAATAATACTTTAAAGTTTTGTTAATAGATTTAAAAAATATGTAAAATGCAAGTACAATTTTATTACTTTTTAGTTATTTGATGTTTTTTATGGCTGTTTTAAAATTAGTTTAAGTAGTGCAACACTTGAAAGTCACTATGGTCTTTGTAGAAGAACATAAGATACTGCTCTGCTTAATTTAACCTTCAAAACATGAAAACTTTTCTGTAGAAGATAGAGCTAAATTGTGTGTCTGTGAAAGAGAGAAGAGAAATAAAATTACAAATACATCCATCCACAAACTAAAGCTGTCTCTCAAACTAAGCACAATTATGATCACTTGTTTTAAATTCTTTTCTTTAATATTTTGCTGCCTTCATTTATTTTGTAGTCTGCTAATGTTCATAGAAAATCAATAATTGGTACCTACTTTTATAGAAAATTTGGGTGCATAGGTTTAGAAACTGCCATCCATTACCTTTTTTCCCTTTCACAAATTGAGGAAACATTGAGATTATTTTACTTTAGTGGCAGAACAACTCTTAAAAACTCTTACAGAACTAGTTCAGGGTTAAAGTGTGATAATAACTATTACATTAATTGGCTGTTTGTTAAAATAATACCAGGTCTTATTTTCTTTTGTTATTGAAGTCACATCTGTTAAAGTCTTTAAACCCTGACATTTTTTTTTTTAAAGATTTTATTTATTTATTTTTAGAGAGGGAAGGGAGGGCGAGAGACAGAGAGAGAGAAACATCAATGTGCGGTTGCTGGGAGACATGGCCTGCAACCTAGGCATGTGCCCTGACTGGGAATCGAACCTGCGATGCCTGGTTCGCAGCCCGCGCTCAATCCACTGAGCTACACCAGCCAGGGCTAAACCCTGACATTTTAATTGTTATTAGGAAATATTGGAAAAAAGCACTAGATTTTGTATACAGAGACCCAAGTTTGGGGTCAGTCTCTGTCACTAAACTCTTTGACAATGAACAAGTCAAGTTCTGAGTTTTTGTTTCTTTATCTTTCTTTTTCCTTTAAATTTGGTCTTGTGACTTTCAAGTATCTTTAGAATGTTCTGTATAATTAATTGCATGTTGTTTAAATTTTACCTACCCTTTTAGTTGTATGTTTATTTGGAAGTCAAAGTATCAACCATTTTCTCCAAAACTGGGGTAGAGAAAAAATAATAATCACAGAAAGTCATAATTTAACATTATGCATTAGGGGTGTGACACATGGATGGTTGTGGTTTGAATTTTTATTAGTTTCACTTATAATGTAGCTTTTTTACTGTGCAGTCTGAAGCTGTAGAAAGGAATCTCTGAGCTCTGTGAATTCCCTTCCTCTTTGAGACTTTCAGCATTCATGTTCTCACTTCGTCATAAAGGAGTCTGTAAACCCAGATAAGGGCGGGAAGTAGTGATTACATGTCCTTTTCAATTCTGCAAGCAACAGAGCAACCTGAGGTCTATTCACAATGTATTAGAATTGACTTTTGAATCTGGAAAAAGCCTTGTATATACAATATAAAGTATAATGGTAATAGAGTACCCAGATTTAGAAAACTTGTTAATTCTCATGTTAATGGGTGTTTTATGTAATAGTGATTATTGTTGCAGTCTCATATTAGTGCATGAAAAGAAAATTTAAAAAATAGATATAAATTTTTAGTTATGAACTTTGGATTGAGAATAACCTTTTTATTATGTTAACACCTTATTCTTGAAGAAGAAAAGAGGGTGTCATTCAAAAACAAAATTCTTTTCAACTTTAGCTGGATCAGTTTGTTTTGGATTTTAATATCGTACATATTTTTTCTTTAAAAAATGTTAATGTTGCATTTTCTGACTATTTTATCATTAGAAAACAAATGGGGAACTTATAAAGTAATTTAATAAAATAATTATGCTTTATAAGAATGGTCTTTTATTGTTTGAGAAAATATTGCCACTTTTCTAAGACCCCAAAGATGAAAGTTTCATATCCTTATAAATTCTGTTTTTAGACAAAGGTAAAGGGAAATAGGAAAGCTTGCATTTTTTCCTTCTTTTTATTCTAATAGCCTGCATTGATTGTGTATCAGTTGTATATCCCTAATTGTACTACATCTTTGTTATTTTATATAATTCTTACACCAGTTTTATGAAATATGTGTTCCTATTATCTTTGTGTTTATATGAGAAAACGAGAGTCAGAGAATACAAAGAAGTTGCTCAGAATCGTGCAGCCTACAGTGAGTGGTAGAAATGAGATTTAATTCCGGATCTGTGTGACACATAGTTAATGATTATGAATATGTGTGCGAATCTCGTAAATACTTACTCAGTGATGAGTGAAAAATAAATGTCATGTCTCAGTTGGGTTAAGAAAAAACTGTTATAAATGTGTAGTCTGGTTTATATCTAATAGACGGAAGTTTGCATGTTGCTGATTTTCTCCCTCTTCTTGTAGGAGAAAAGATTGAAAGAAAGGGAAGCCAGGAGAGAAGCCAGTAAGAAACATGCCAAGGTAAGGAAGGGTTTATATTTTAGTGAGAAAGTGTTTGTAACACTGACTGGAGTTTAAATACTTTTCTTTTGCATCTGCCTTTTATATTTATTTATACATCACGACATTTGAATTGGATTTTAAGTCTGTGTGTGCCTGTCATTTACTATCTCATATTAATTTGTTTTCTCTGTGATGCAGGATGAAAAATGCCTAAGGTAATTTGTTTATTGACCTTTGTCCTACTACTCTATAACCGTTTTCATTATATATTGCACATATTAAACATAGGAGATGGTTAACTGTCTGGGCCAGGCCTGATAGGGTTTTAAGCGATATCACCTTTAGACTTGGTAGGTAGGTAGTCCATGTGCAGTCAACCTGAAAACATAACTGGAAGCATTGGTTGCTTCAATTCAACTCCTAGAATCTGAGGGAAAGCTCTCTGTGTCTCCCGTTTTCTCTACATATTCTGTAAACAGTAATTTTCAGTAAGTGTAAATGTTCAGCTTTGCTGAAATATGTATGTACAATGGTCAGCACCATTCATGTGCGGCAGTAATTTTTATCTGGTGTGTTTGACACCAAGGAAGTTTCAGTTTCTGCATTCTGAGGACATTTAGGAGAAATGATTTACTAAAACCAGGGCCAAGTAATGTATGTCATTTCTTATGCTGTATCTCTTTGTGCTGTGCCTGACTATCCACAATTTCTTCTTGGCATTTAGCAAAGATCCAGCTCTCTTGAGTAATCCCATAATGTTCTTTGTCAATTTTCGGCCGTAGCACTTAGAGAGCAAGTCAGAGATGATAACTCATGTTATAGGTCTGAAGTGGGAAACAGTTACTCCGCAGTAAAAGATGAAAAGACTGCTTATATTCAGCATAAAATATCACTCTGCCTTCAAAGGTGCCTGAAATGAAGCTACATTGTTTGTAGCCTGATTGTTAAATCAGATGGTGGATTCTGCATATGCTTTTAAAATGCAGATGGGAACTGTCATGGCATAGAAATTAGATTTTAGGGCTGAAGTGGGAAAAATTTAAATCTAAGAAGAAGATCTTAAATCTAATGAAAGCATTTGATATTTACAAATACATATTGCATGTTCATATAAAAAATCCTATTTATTTCACTAAGAAGCTCTCATTTCTGCATATAAAATTACAAAGTGAAAGTTATGATCTGGAGACAAAAGAAAGCCCTATTATTGTCTTTCCTTTGTGTTCATGCATATTTGTGTATTACTAAATATAGTTCATTTTTTTGTAGTTGTTGATACTGTATGCTCTATCTTTCATAGTGTTAAAACTGTAAGAAATTGCTCTCACCCTTGAGCTTGCCTCTTGTGCCTCTTTTTTCCTCGTAAATTCGTGTATGTTTTTGGTTTTGATACTGTGCCAGCTGGGAAATGCACAGACAAAAGGCAGTAAAGGCCAGCAGAGCTCATGTTTTCCATCGGGACAGATCTCCAGAGTGAACAACTCCAGCCAAGCCCATCCCTTTACCCTGCACTCCCTCCCATATTTGTCATAGGTGTTTGTTTCTTGACATTTAAGAAAGGAGGAGGAATTTATCGCCAAGAGGACATCTCCTTTCTGTAGAACCACCAGCAGTTATTCTGGGAACAAATAGAAGAGGCTCTGTAGTTGACGTGGCTTTGTTGCTCAGCCAGGGGCTTTCGGTGGCCGAAGACTGTGTTTTCGTGTCACTCTGAACAGTTGAGTTGCCTCCATTGCACAGCCTGGTCCGCGCGTTCAGAGGCGGCAGTGGTCTTGTGAGAGTGGTATTAGCAGACGGACGAGTGGGTGGGTTGTGGGAGGGCTCTAACATTCCTGGAGACACCAAGGACTGTAGCTGGGACAGATTCCGGCTAACAGAGCCCACGGAATTAGCTCACAATCAGTCTTTATATATTGAGCTTTTTTCGAATAAAAGTGACAGGGATGGAGGCCTTCATGGCTTTTCAGGTGCCCCTTTGAAAACAGACACAGAAAATATTATTTGGAAGGGTTCTGTAAAGTGGCAGTGGCCCAAAGCTCTGTGATGCCCAAGAAGGAATATAGAATATGAGTGATCACGTTTCCTGTTATCTGTGTGTGTGCTTTAAGTGATAGATGTGATAGTTTTAGAGTAAATTTTGTCCTCTTTAGTATATTTAAACGCAATCGTTGTGTGTTTTGGGGCTATACGTTTTTTTAAAAAAGATTTTATTTATTTATTTTTAGAAAGAGAGGAAGGGAGGGAGAGAGAGGGGGACACAAACATCAGTATGTGGTTGCCTGTCATGTACCCCTTACAGGGAGCCTGGCCCTCAACCCAGGCGTGCGCCTTGACTGGCAGCCCTTTGGTTCTCAGGCCAGCACTCAGTCCACGGAGCCACACCAGCCAGGGTTGAGGCTGTGCCTTCGGAGGCCCTTTGTCAGCTTCATTCTCCTATATCCTTCAGTCACTGAACCTGTAAGATTTCCAAATGGTGCTTTAGTGGTGGAAATAAAGTGTGAACTTCTACACCAAGAAGTGTAGTTTTACCTACTTATAGCCATTTTAAGAAATCAGTTCGTAGAAACTGGAAGTGTAAGAAAGGGACTTGCAGTTGCTGTCTTTTTGCCATGTTTGTGCTTCCGTCAGCAGATACACGTATGAAGGACATAGAGGACACAGAATGTTTTTTTTTAAATTGGAAAAAAGTGTTTGAGTAAAAGTTAAAGGAATTATCTTTATTTCCAAGGAAAGAGATAATAGTAATATGAGTTTTTTCAGTATTCTGAATGATGGTTAGTGGTTATCTCTTCCCTGACATAGAAAAGAGTCCTAAGAAAATTGCTTCAAAGCCCGAGTACAGTAAAATAAAGTTGGAGTGGACCTCTTAGGAATTGATTACAACGTTTTGTTAAAAGATAGATCTAAGATCTGCCTAGAATATGTTACATGCAGTGTGAGGAGTATGAGAGAAACATGAAATTGAAACTTTTAAGGTTTTCTGGATACCCAATATTTAGTGATTTGGGAGATAGAGGTTTTTGGATGTCAAGGCAGTAGTAGAGAAATATTTGAAATGCACAATGGACTTTTATTTTGCTTGACAGGGTGTTGTATATACTTATAGCTTAGAAACTTTAAACTAAGATCTGAAAAAATATTTTCAGCAGTAATCAGTAGACCGCACTGCTTTTTGAGTTCAGGAAGGTTGCATGATCCTGGAAATAGAGCTTCACCTCATTATCCAGCTAGGTTTCCTCATGTTACTTTGATGGTCACAAGTGCTTGTACCAGCCCATGGTGGCTGGAAGGATTTTGCAGAAACATAAAGAAGAAACAACAGTGCTGAAACTTGAGGAAATAGATCCCCAGAAATGTCTCAGTGCTATGCTACTTTTGAAAAGAAAGTAGAATTTATTTTAAAATGTATGAGATTGATAAAACCGAACACTGAAGGTGAAGGAGCAAAGAGTAGAAAACACTAGAAAGTTAAGTATTGCTCTGAATATGTTCCAGATGTTGCTTATGATTCTTATTGTTTAGGTGTGGGCATATGATATTAAAATAACTATCATTATATCATACATTTTAAGGTTGAAGTTTAATGGTTGTATGTTTTAACTTGATTTTTTGGGGCCTGGTTTTTATTGCATTTTTATTTTGGTGACCCTGGGATACTTTATTTATTAACAAACAGTAATTTTAGGACCACCTAAGGTGGTCTCAATTCTTTCAGGATAGGAAATCCAAAGAAATAGAAATTATATAATTTTAGGGCATGAACAGGCCTGAGAGAGATGATCTGGGGTAGTTTTCTAATGTACCAGTGTAAAGTGTCTTTTTCTCTGGCCACCAATAATTTCATAAAGCACAGCTAAATTTATTCATTTTGATAGAAACGTCTTCCTATTTTTTGACTGGAATATCCTTTTATTTACAAAATAATGATTTTTAAAATAGTTATTGCTTGACAGAGTAAAAACTCAGTCCTTTCAAACCACTTTTTAAATTTTTCCTGGGTACATGAAATTTAAGATTGGTGGGGCCTCTACTGATCTACTTACTCCTGTAGCTTTAAATAGTACTTTGAGTGGCTTAGGGGTTCTTCAGAAGTATTGGGGGGCACCCCCCTTCACCCTCTCTTCACCCTCCTAGGAGACAAGAGGGTTATTTGGGCAGGACTCTATACTTCAATTTTGTTCTTAATCAGAGAAGTTTTCTTTTTTCTCTTTATGTGTACTGGGAAGATTTTATTTGAAATGATGGTTCTACTTAAATACATACACGCATGCTTAATATTTTAAGAGTACCCAAATCAATGAATGCCAAAAGCAAGTAAATGACTTACCCATTGTCCCTGGCTTCTGGTGGCACAACTGGTTTGTGTACTGGGCCTACCTGAATCCTCATTTCCTGCTACTCTTCTTGCCCTCTGCTGTTCCTGTATATAACACTTCACCTCCCTCCCCTCCTCCCCCCTTAAAGCACACCTGATCTATGGTACGTGAGCTAACAACTATTCATAGAAAACTACTAATAGGAAATACATTGAGTAAGGAGAGAACTCTGACCTGAGGCTAGAGCAGGCTGGGTCTACATTGCTGGGTGACTCTGGGTATGTCGTTTCCATTTCTGAGCTTCGAAGGGTATATATGACATGGTCATTTTTAATCATGTTTGTATTGTTGCCCTCCATAATCTTGATCTGAGCTAAGATATGTAACAAAAAAGTAGAAATTGTACTCAGTGCAACTCCCAGTATAGGTCCTTGGCCTTTCTCAACATTTGAGGATAACTACTATTTTTTCCTTCATATCTTATTATTGGCTTTTCTGCTAAAGGATTCTCTCTCATTGTAAAGCTAAAAATGGACACTGATAAATGTTGGTAACGGTTTTTTCTAACTTTTCTGGATTTTAAGCCTTTGTATGTATTCCTTATTGGCATGTTTTATTGACTAAAACCAAATTAAGATTCTTTTTTTCATTTTGGGAGGAAGTTTCTCTTCATTTTGTGTGTTTCATATAACACTTTTAACTCCCTGGCTTTTGTTTCTCTCTCTCTTTTTTTTTAGCATTTCATAATATTGAAATACCAGTTTCTTTCTTTGTTCTTAATACAGTTAGGTTTACAAGGGCTCTATAAGATCAGTTTATTTTAAACCAAACAGCTTTGGGTAAAATTACAAACAAGATAATAGAAACACAAGTTTGTTTATAGTCCCAATTCCAGGAGAGCAAAGGCTCTTCCTAAAAGTAAATTGCTTTCCCATTTGAAGGGACTGAACTCCTCCATGGGCACCATTTGCTGCCCTGATACAATCCTTTATTTAATGGTGCTCTAAATGAGTCATTCAGTTTCTCTAAGCAATCTGCTCCAATCATACCTTGTTTTAGTACTAAAATAGGAACCATTATGCTGTCCTTGTACTTTTTAAATAAACAACGCTGAGTCTTTTAGGTGATGTGCTTTTTACTCTTTAATATCTAAGCAGTGAAAACCCAAGTAGGTTTAACTTTTATTGTGATTCTAGTGTTGGTTTGGTTTGCTTGAAGATTAATGTAATGGTTTCCTTCTTTCCTTCACTCCTCCCCCTCATTCCCTTTATAATGAATAAGGGGATTACAAGTCTGAACTTTTAACCATCTTGTATAATTGAAGAGGTACTTGCAGTGTTCCCTTGTCAGAGAATTGTCCTTCTCTCTCGTCATGCAGATTTGAGGTTAGCTATGGGAGAAGGGATAGTGCTGTTAATGATATCACCTGTATGTGAATACATGCTGCTCTTCTAAGACTCAGCTTATTTAGTTCTCCCTGGAATGTTCTTCTGACCCTCTCAGACAAAGTAGATGCCTGCTTCTATAACTCCTGTTCCAGTCTCCTGTATAAAGCATCTGATAGTTGCATTTATTTGGATAGTGTCTGTCTTTCCCTCTCGGCCCTAAGTCTTGTTCTTCTTTGTATCCCTGCCACAGTGCTTGTTACATAATTAACTCTTAATAAATAAATATTTGAATGAATGAATGAGTGGGTGAATAAATGGCTTAAAGAGATACAGAACACAGACTTAAAATTTGCAAATATTTTTTATTGGGTAAAATATACATAGCAGAAAATTTAGTGTTTTAACCATCTTTAAGTATACCATTTGGCATTGATTATAATCACATTGTTGTGCAGCCACCACTACTACCCGTCTCCAGAGCCTTCTCATTATCCTGCACTGAAACTCTGTGCTCATTAAACAGCAGTGACTCTCTACTCTCTCTTCTCCCAGAGCACATACTTTTAAAGAGAATACTCTTATATTGCAAATGATTATTTAGCATATGAGGAAATGAAGACCCTTGATGAATAGATGACTCTTCCAAGGTCTTACAGTTAAAGAAGAGCAAAACTGGGCTAGATCCCAGATCTGTGGGTGGTTTTCATTCTACCTTAACTCCCCCATAACAGCATAGAAAATGTCAAAGAGCGCTGAACATAGTTTAGAGTTTTATTTGATTTAGAGTTTTATTAGGCCTGTCTGGGAAAAGTGCAGCCATTGTTAATATAACGAGAATGGTCTGCACAATACTGGTGTAACCCGGCAGTCAGGGAGAGCAGGCTGGAATGCGCATGTGGGAGCAACGACAACTTCACTGTACAGGTCAGTGGGGGTGGTGGATGCCGTTGAGTGAGCCTGTGTACTGTGTGGCCATGGCATTCAAAATTACTGAGTGAGTAGAGCAACAAATCTGCATCACATTTTGTGTTAACCTTGAACATTCCTCCACGGAAACTATTTGGATGATTCAGAAGTACACAGCTAATGGCAACTGGTGATTTGGCAGCTTCATCATGACAGTGCGCCAACTCATGCATCACACCTCATGCAGAGTTGTTTGGCAAAACATCAAATTACCCAGGTGGTTCAGCCCCCCTACAGCCCAGATTTGGTGTCTTGTGACTTCTGGCTTTTCCCAAAACTAAACTCATCTTTGAAAGGGAAGAGATTTTAGACTGTTGATGAGATTCAGGAAAGTAGGACAGGGCAGCTGATGGTGATTGGGAGAACTGTGTGATATGCCATCGTTGTCCACTCTGAAGGGGACTGAGGCATCATTGTTCTATGTATGATATTTCTTGTATCTTGTATCTTATTCAATAAATGTCTCTTTCATATTATATGGCTGGATACCTTTTGGGCAGATCTTGGGTTTTGTTCAAGATGTCACAATTTATTAATATTTCTCTTAGTCTCAACACTTACTAAAGATTGTAACCCAAGTAATATTGAATGTTTCGCTATCATCAAGATTAAATTTACCAAAAGATTTTGTAAAGAGTATCTGTTTTTTTGGGGTTTTTTTTGGTGTAGATGAGGAATTGTACTAGCAACATTAGTTTGCAGTATGATTATGGTACTTTCTGTAGCTGATGTAAAACATAGTAGTGGTTAGTAGCTGCTATCATTCACTGACTGCCTACGGTGTTGCAAATACTATGATTAAGCCTTTGCCTTCATCATTGCTTTAATCCTCACAAACAGCACTGTGAAATGACTGGTATTATTTTCATTTTTTTAGAGGTCATTGAGGCTTAGGAAGTTTATGTAACTTTCCCAAGATCACATGGCTGAGATGGCGGAGTCCAGCCATGAATCTGCTTTAGAGGACTCGAAAGCCTATAACTCAACACTTAAAGATTAGGCCTTGCTGTCAGCTCATTTCCAAGGCAGTCAAGAGTATTCACCTTTGAGAATCTTAAAAGCTAAAACAGAAATTGCAAGTAAACAATTTTTTTCTCATGAAATTGCTCTCCTTATTTACAATTAGTTCCATTTTATAGTAGGTACATTAAGAAACAGAAGTTAGTTGCATAACCACTGATAGATACAGAGTATTGTTCATTTCCTTTTAGTTTCTATTAAACCTCACCATAATCCCAGTAATCAGTTTTTTCTTATAAGTGAAATATTATGGAACAATTGACCATTCCCAGTCCATGGAGATTAGTTAAACCTGCCGTATTCTCCTATACTTTACTTTTATATCTGCCTTCCCTGATTCCTAAGACGGCTGCTCCATTGCCTCTTCCTGCTAGCACTGTTTCCTTTTGAAGCCTTTCCTGCCTCCTTCAGGCAGAAATGATATTTTTTCTTTCTGTTCCACTATACTTTTTGTACATTATTTTGCCATGATACTTAATGATTACCTCTCTCATTCTTAAACTCATGAGCAGCAGGTAAGGTTTTTCATCACTGGCACACTAGTAGATGGCCCACAAATATTTACTGAATGAATCAATGAAATATATGTATATTTATTCTTAAAATTAATACTTACATGCCAATGCTACATCAGTTACAGTCTTCTTGAAACCCAGTGATTGGGCCCATAGAATAAGATGGAATTGCCTCTAGTGCATTTAAACTGCTGCCAAACTGTGGGCATGCTTTTGAACACACCCAGTGCTCTCCAAGGTTGTCGCTCCTCTCCAACCCCATCTTATTTGTTCATCAGAATTTGAAACAAATCCACTAACTTACGTTGATGTTATATATCCCTGATATGAAAACAGAGTGTATTAAACTCTGTAAGCAGTCAGGATCCTTTTAGAATACTTGACCCATACCCTATTTGTGAAGAATTTAATGCGTTAACTTAAAGGTTGAAGTGTGCTAATAAGTACACAATGGTTTTCCTTTCCTCCCCTCGTTTTGTCTAACTGAGGGATCCTCAAACTTTAGTGTAGGTAATTATAAAAAACTACATGGACTGTACTTCTAAATGACATATCAAATGTTATTATCTTGTAAATAGTTTTGTGTTAAACTTCTTTTACCAGAAGAGATGGAAATCACTGTCATATGGTGCATAGACAGGACCAGCCATACATGTAATACTTAGAACCTAAGATAATGAGGAAAGAGAGGAAGAGAAGGCCACCGTTTCTTAAACAGAGGGCTGTGTCCCCAGTCTTTTAAAGAAGATGAAGTTTGTGGGAAAAATAAGAAAAACTAAAAAGAAACGGAGCATACACAAAGGAGAATGGACATACAAATCTTGTACCAATTCCTAAGGGCCATTACTGATTTTGGAGATGAGTGATAGAATAAAGCCAATTCTTAGTTTTCAAGTGTTAGTGGTATCCGTTACTCCTGTGAAATACTTTTTGTGAACAAGGAAAGCCCTTTTGGGGAATGAACTTTTACTGGCTGCAGTGTTATATGTAGGCTACAGAGTGACCAAGTGTTAAGTGGTCCTCCTTTAAGCTATTAAGACTTCCTCTTGGACACCACCAATAGCCAGTGTTCTAAAGAGAAAAGTTAGTGGTGGCTAGAAGAATTTGTTACTGGAGGCAGTTAATGCTACTGAAAATGTCATCGAGAAGAACTTACTTTTCTCACTGGCATCTTTTTTTAATCCTGTAAGGAATTATATATGAAATGTTTTATACCTGTCAAGCTCTCTTTAGCTAATCTTATTACTGTTATTATTACTGCAGTTATTGTTATCAGTGATATTAAATGATTTCTGTTTGCTATATTTTCTTGCTTTGGGGAAAGATGTAGGCAGGTGTCTGCACTGTTTTCTGTGGGAATATTTTTCTTTTGCCAGTTAAGTTTTTACTTGGTGAGAACCCCCAAATTTTTTTGTTTATGGACTGTGTTGGTATAGATTCTCTGTAACATTACATAGTGTTTTATCCTTTTCAGATCACTTTCATTAAGATTATCCTGCTTGATTAATGAGGTTATGTAATAAGTAGAAGTATTATAGTCAGCTGATGGTTGAAAAAGCTTTCTTACAGGGGCTCCAGTCTTAGGGCCAAGATGAAGGCGTAGGTGACAGACTGTGCCTCTTCACACAACCAAAAGAAGGACAACAAATTTAAAAACAAAACACAGCCAGAACTGATAGAAAATCGAACTGTATGGAAGTCCAACACCCGAGGAGTTAAAGAAGAAACATTCATCCAGACCGACAGGAGGGGTGGATACAGGCAGCTGAGTGGAGAGGACTTAGGTAAGGAGGCAGCTAGAAGAGCAGGCGGTCCCACTTTTATGTGTGGATAAACTGGGTGGAACAACTGGGGAGTGAAACACACTGCAAAACCCAGGGTTCCAGTGCAGGGAAATAAAGCCTCAAAACGTCTGACTGACAAAACCTGTGAGGGTTGAGGCGGTGGGAGAAACTCCCAGTCTCACAGGAAAGTTCATTGGAGAGACCCACAGGGTCCTAGAATGTACACAAACCCACCCACCCGGGAATCAGCACTAGAAGGGCCCAGTTTGCTTGTGGGTAGTGGGGGAAGTGACTAAAAGCTGGCAGAGAGGTAAACAACCTGCATTGTTCCCTCTCGAACCACGCCTCTCTGCCCCCCAGACAGTGCCACAACACAGTGACATGGGTTGCCCTGCCCTGGCAAATACCTAAGGCTTTGCCCCTAATTTCATAACAGGTGTGCTGAGACAGAAAGAAAAAAAAATGGCCTAAATGAAAGAACAGATCAAAGCTCCAGAAAAAATACAACTAAGTGATGAAGAGATAGCCAGCCTATCAGATGCAGAGTTCAAAACACTGGTAATCAGGATGCTCACAGAAATGGTTGAGTATGATTGCAAAACAGAGGAAAAAGTGAGGCTATTAAAAGTGAAATAAAGAAAAATGCACAAGGAACCAACAGTGATGGGAAGGAAACTGGGACTCAAATCAACTGTTTGAACTAGAAGGAAGAAGTAAACATTCAACCAGGACAGAATGAAGAAACAAGAATTCAAAAAATGAGGAGAGGCTTAGGAATTTCTGGGACAACTTTAGACTTTCCAACATCTGAATGATAGGGATGCCAGAAGGAGAAGAGGAAGAGCAACAAATTGAAAACTGATTTGAAAAAATAATGAAGGAGAACTTCCTCAATCTGGAAGATGAAATAGACTTTCAGGAAGTCCAGGAAGCTCAGAGAATCCCAAAGAAGATGGACCCAAGGAAGCACACACAAAGGCACATCATAATTACATTACCCAAGATTAAAGATAGGGAGTGAATCTTAAAAGCAGCAAGAGAAAAGGAGACAGTAACCTACAAAGGAGTTCCCATAAGACTGTCAGCTGATTTCTCAAAAGAAACCTTACAGGCAAGAAGGGGCTTGAAGGAAGTATTAAAATTCATGAAAGGCAAGGACCTACATCCAAGATTGCTGTATCCAGCAAAGCTATCATGTAGAATGGAAGGGCAGATACAGTGCTTCCTAGAGAAGGTTAAGTTAAAGGAGTTCATCATCACCAAGCCCTTATCATATGAAATGTTAAAGGGACTTACTTAAGAAAAGGAAGATCAAAAGTATGAACAGTGAAATGACAACAAACTCACAACTATCAACAACTGAACCTAAAAACACCAAATATGAAAACAAATTAAGGAAACAACTAGAACAGGAACCAAATCACAGAAGTGGAGATCACATGGAGGGTTATCATTGGGGGTGGGTGAGAAGGGGTGAAAAGTACAGGGAATAAGTAGCATACATGGTGGGCAGAAAATAGACAGGGGGAAGGTAAGAATAGTACAGGAAATGCAGAAGCCAAAGAACTTACATGTACCACCCACTGACATAAACTGAAGTGGGGAAAGTGAGGGTGGGAGGGGGTGTGCAGGGCAGAGGGTAATAAAGGGGAGAAAAAAATGGGACAACTGTAATAGCACAATCAATAAAATATATTTAAAAGAAGAAAAAACTGAAAAAGCTTTACAGAAAAGTTAGGTGAGTTGGTTAAGATCATATACCTAATCAGTATGTTAAAAACCTCTAATGTTTCTGTTTTAGGACATAATATACAGAGGTCTTTTGGTGTTATTTTAAGTGTTGATCTGTTTTCTGTCCTGCATGTTTTACCTTAGTAACTATCTTCTCACCACGGTTGCCTTAAGTAGTATCTGAAATATTCATAAAGGATAATGTTAAATTATGAGACCTAGAATTAATCTCTGATTCTTTTCCTAAATCAGTGTATATTTAGCTATAAAATCACTGTAATTCACTAAGCTTTAGTTTTCTTTATTAATAATATAACTGCCTGGGAAAAGTGTTTAGCAATGTCTGCTAAGCTGAATGTTTGCCTGTCTTGTGTTCCACATTTCCTCTCCTCGGTTTGTACCCAAGAGAAATGTATACTGTATACCAAAAGATTTTCACAGCATTATTTATAATCATCACACACTGGAAATTGCCCTGGCTGAGTGGCTCAGTTGGTTAGAGCATTGTCCCGTACACTAGAAAGGTTGCAGGTTCTATCCCCACTCAGGGCACATACCTAGGTTGAGGGGTCCGTCCTTGATTGGGCAGTGTATGAGAGGCAACCCAGTCTATGTTTCTCTCTCTCTCCCCCCTACCCTTCCTTGTTCTCTAAAATTAATAAACAACCTTGGGTGAGGATTAAAAAAAATACTGGAAATAGATTACGGGGTAGATAAATCGTGGGAATTGATACAATGAAATGGTATATAGTATGAAAGAAATTTCATACTATATATGTAAGGAGAATTTGTGAAATTACATTTAGTAAGAAGGAGAAATTTCGCAAATATGAGCAAAAGAATCCAGACACAGAAGAGTAAATACTATAGTATGTCATTTATGTGAGGTGGGTTTTTTTTGACAGTGTAAAGGCTAAAGCATTTATTGTATGTATTTGAAGTGTTTTGTAAGCAAAACTACGGTTGAGGTGAGTCAGGACGGCGGGGTTACCTTTTGGGAAGAGGGTTTGTTACTGTGCACGGGCGTGACATGAGGGTGCTTCTGGAGAACTCGGAAGTGTGCTGCTGTCCTGTTTTGGGTGGCGTGTACATAGAGGTGTACTCTTGTGAAAGTTCCTCAAACTGTGTGCTTATTATTTGTGCATTTTTCTGAATGTGTCATACTGAAGTTAAAAATATTATTTTTAAAAATGAGGTGATGGACTAGGTCTCTGTATGTGCTTTCAGCCTAGATGTTTTAATCAGTGAACCTAGGACTGTATAGTACGTTGTGGGAGACTCTGGTAACTCTGGAGGTATTAGGTGCCAGTCCCTGGCGCCGTCCATTTTTTATGGGAGCTATGAAAGAAAATTAAAAGTTTATATTTCTCAGATACATATTTCTTTCTAAATCCCCCTGCTTCAAGAAGTATGATGTTACCTACTAAAACTTATTAAATGTTTTCTCCCAAATGAGAAAATAAATGTTCTTTTGAATCCAGTGCAAATTAAGAAGAAAAATGTATATTTTCTAAAAGGGGCATGGGAATTATTGTGCCAGAGACCTCCCCACTTCAGTGAATTTTCCAGTTTCTATGCTGAATTTGAGGTGGTTTGGTGCCTTCCAGTGTTGTACAGGTCTCTATTGCTCATGTCATCTGAGAGGACTCTGTGAACTATGAAAGTGGACTGTATTTTGAATAGGGGACACAAGGGTGATGAAATGGACATTAGTATGAATAGTCCTTTATGTAACTGTTGTAACTTTGTAAACTGAAATATATGTATAATAATAAGTGACCAGAGAAAGTGGGAGAGGTAGAGTCTGAAGGATCATCTAATCAAAGAAGTAATTACCTTCCCATGAGTAGACTTTTTTCATTGGGTCCATCTCATTCTTGCCATAGATTCTTGTTATTTAAATATGCTTTGTGCATATCTTGTGTGAATTAAGTATGTATTCTTTTACTTTCACCATCTACAGATAAACATCAATTTGACAGGTACTTATGGAGCTTCTGCCATGTACCTGGTCCAGGAGGAAGAGTTTACAGTATTAAAGAGGGAGTAGGCTCTGGTGTTATTGTTGCCTCATTTTATTTCCACTAGAAGGAATAAATTGTTTGCAACTTCAGATCAAATGTAAAGCTTGGAGTATGCAGAAATAGTGTATACATGATCCAGAAGATTCTCTATCAAGAATTATATTGTGATCTGGCTTTAAACTGTAAAATGATTAAGCTAGAATTAAGACTAGTTATTTTACCCATCTTGACTTTTAACTGTGTACATCGTTTCTCCCTTTCTATAGTTTCTTCCTTTCTACAGACATTTGATTTTAATTTCATAAAGTCATTTCCTTTCCTTCAGTTAGAATTGATATACACTCTCAAGATTATCCACTGATTTATATTAGTGCAGCTTTCTTTGGAAACTAGAAAGTATATTGTTATATGGCTTATGGCTTCATCATCACTGAATTGCTTTTTACATGATTTTCATCTAAATTCTAAACACTACTGCTATTGATCGCTGCCTCCTGGCATCCATCCAATCCTAAGATTTTTGCCCTTCTCTGTACGACTGCTACATGGCATTTTTGTAGTATTCCTTTGAGGATGACAGAAAGTGGAAAAAAGGAAGAAAAAGTAAGTCCTTTCTTAAATAAAGGAGAAGATTAAGATTGAATGATACCACAGTCCGAATTTTAAGTTCAGTAATGTTAGATTATAGATTTTGAGTTTAAAGTCAGCTTTTATCATTAACTTTCAGATTGTTAGCACTGTCTCAAAAGAGCATGAAGTTTGGAAATAGAAGACCAAGGTTCAATTCTTGCCAGTAAGCTTTGGAATCCTGAGCAGTCCTCTTTACCCCAAATCTCAGTTTCCTCTTCTGTGGAATAACGGTAGTGATGCTGCCTGCATTCTCAGCTTTCCAGGTCTCTCTTGATGACAGTTAATGTGTCAGGGCTTGGTGAGCTGTGAATCACTATAAAAATTTTTAACCATTATCAGTATAAATATATATGTTGTCTTCTTAGACAGACTTGTTCTGACTCACACCAGATCTAAATCAGTGGTCCATTCAGGACTGGAATATGTTGAATCCAAAGTACTGGAAGATGTCTTAAAATGCACATATCTACCTCCCTCCATCTTCACCCTCCTTAGTATATCTGGGGAGGGAGGTTTATTTATATGCATTCATGCAATATACGTGTATATAATTAAGTACTTCCAACACCCCTTTAGAAGTCAGTGGTCTAAATGTATATGTGCACTTTGATACTTGCTTACAGCCCTAACGTTCTGAGCCCTTTCCATTTTTGGTTTGGCTTATGTTACTGTAGCAGAATGTCTACCAAGAATATATGAATAAATGCAAGCTCAGTCTCTTGAAATAGTTTGTAACTGGCATGACTAGCTCTAGTTCTCCCTCAGTGTGCCTGATTGCATGCAGGTTGGCATTAGAGAAAGGTCTCATTTTGTTCTTGTTCTGAAACTTACAACCTTTAAACAAATGCAGATGGAATAAGATGAGAGTATGTTGCCCACAGGCTTTTAAATAAATGATAAGGACCACCAGGATTTGCTTCTCCATGACATGTATACATATAAGTCCTGTGTTTGTGCAACTCAGTGTTGGGTGAATGAGAGCCCTAGGAATGACCACACTGGTTTGTGAGATGCAACAGTGGTGACCTTGAGGATCTAATAGCCTGGGGGCCTGGTTTCTACGCTGCCAGTAAATCACAGTGTGTCGTGAGCAAATTTCTCAACTGCCTTAACGTGTCCTGGACTAGATGTTCTATATGAGCCCTTTCAGGTCTATAATTCTGGTTTCCTATTTTATTCAGGAGCTGATACAATATTTTTAGCATTTTTACATCCTTTCTAACCTTCTATCCTTTGTAGTATCTTTACCAGTGATAAAAGGATACCAAAAGACTAACAATTTCAGTACAAAGGGTTTGATTGGCATTCATAGGGCTTTGGAAAGCATACAGTTGAAGGAGTCCATCAGTTTTTACTGGAATACAAGAAGAGTGACAGTAGCTAGAGCTGGAGAAAGTTGTGGGTTACAGAGGATCTTGAATGCCTGCTTAAAGATTGGGGCTGATTCAGGAGAGTGTGGGGATGCAGTGAAGATTTTGAGGAGGGGTGCAGCATAAGCGGTAGCGTGATCTACGTGTTTTCCCTCATAATACCAAGATAGAGTTAACCTGCTGTTGGGTGCCTGTAACCCTAACGGGAAAATCTGTAAGTAGTCCAGTGTAGTGAGTGAATGCTGTGTCAGAGAGGTTCTGGGAATTGTCAGTGTGTGTGACGGTGAAGCCAAAGGGAGGGCGTGGGGGCCTGGGGCAGTCATACGGTGCTGTCCATGTTTCAGATGCTGTTTTAAGTGCTTTCCATGGTTTTAAAGAAAATGTATTTTAGTGTATAAACATTGGTCCTTGAATAATAATATCATTCCCACTTTATACATGAAGCAGTTTTATCATAGAAGAGTTGCATACTTCCTTGTCTGTAGGGCTCAGGATTTCATTCTTGATATTTTGACTCCAGAGAGTGGAAGAGAGAGACAGAGAGCCAGGCGAGCCAGTGAGCCACTCACAGATACTGGGTAACGACAACAGTTAAGAGGTATTAAGATGAAAGCATGACAATTGAGTAGATACTATGAGAAAGATAGGAGGAGAGGAAGGAACGTGGGTATATTGGTCTAGGAAGTATGAGGAGAGAATTTAAAAGAAGACCTGATCAAGAGTGCTAAACACCACAGAGGATGAAAAGGATAAGGACTGAAAACAAATGTGGTTTGGTAATGGCTGTCATTATAATCTTACCAAGATTAATTTTATTTGCATTGTGTGGTTGGCTAAGACAGCTAGGGAAATGAATTAAGAGACCATTTCAGTACTTTATATGTTATAATGATTCCATGGGGTAGGACAGTGAGAATGAGAGTAGTAGAGAAAAGACATTTTATTCAAGATATTGAAGAAATATAACTCAAAAAACTGGAGACAGAGGATAAGATTGCCCTGAGGTTTCCCACACTTGGCATCTATCATATGCTGACTGCTTTATGGAGTACAGAGATCTAGGACAGAGGGCTTTTTTTTAGTAGTTAATATTAAACTACTATATAATATTAAAACCTACCATACATTATGATAACCCATGAGTGATAACAAGGTCCAGTCGTTTCGGAAGTTGAAGAGGTTACTTTTGGCTTTAGGATTAAAAAGGAGAGCATTCTAGAAAAGGAGGCCATTTGAGGCAGGCCCTAAAGCGTAAATCCAGGTAAGCGTTCCTGAGAGTGTTTAATTGTAATGGGCCATAGTAATATTGTATCTATGGTCAGTGAGGTGGGATGTGTAAAGCTGACATCAAACAGAAGTTAGGGACCATGAAGTCACGGGTTAGTACCAGCCGTTTTTTTCCGGAAGACGGAGATTATCAAAGTGGGTCGATACAAGTTGAGGCTGGAAATGGAGGCCGTGAATACTGTAGTGAGTGGAATGTGCTGTGTTAGCGGATGGTGGAGAGCCCTGAGGAGCGGTGAGTGGGGAAGTGGGGTGTGTGTTTGTGTGTGCAGCTCGTATTTCAGTGTTGTTGTGTGGACGTGTATTGAGTGTCTGAGTACAAAGGCGGAGCTTGGAAGAAAGGCCAGAACTTCATTTGATTCTTCACTGTGGGAGATCTCAGTATAAATTTATGCAAATTACTGATTTAAAAATTAAAATTTAATGTTATCTTTGATACAATACTTCATTTATTTGACAATTGACTGCCACGGTTAAGAACCGGGAAGTAAACAAAAAGCCTCTGACCAGTCAACGTGTAACTCATCACACCCAGGCACTGAGCACATGTGTCCTGCCTCCAGTAAGGTCTGCACTCATTACACATTGATTTGCATTTTAGTCACAGTCCTTACAAACATGATTTTGTGTGTTATGAGGTTACAGAAGATAAATATCAAATTAGAATAGGCAGCTTGTTGGGAGGGGTGGGGAGAAAATACAAACTGTGATTGATCAACAATAAAATAATTAAAAATTTTTTTAAAAATTGGGAAAAAAAATAGGCAGCTTGTTAAAGGCCAGTTCCCTATCATGAAATGCGCTAACTCACAGAAGGAAAATTTATAGAAAAATATTAATAAAATAAACCTTATGGTTGAAAAGCAGAGTAGTACAGGGACAGAAAGCCCTCAGGGTTCTCAGTAGACCCAAGAGGCACTGTTTTGTTACAACACTGATACTTGTTAGTTGTTGTCCTCAAACAGAAAGGGAATATTAAGCTGTAGTCTGTCTTCAGGGAGTACGCCATATATGGTTTGACTTAAAGGCCTCTTTCACATGAATAGTAGTGTAGGACCCAAGGTAATAGGAAACTCCTGGTTTTATAGCTATTGTAGCTTGGTATCCACTGGGTTCATTTTTCTTTTGCCTCTAGCGTTAAGTCTACTGGCATTACTTTTTTGCCTTGTCATATAGGTTTGCAGTTGGGAAAGAAGGAAGGGCAGAGAAAATCTCTTGGTGCCCCGTCTCTTTTAATACCTAGTAACAAAGCACTTTGATATGCTGTTCATAGCAGCATGTGAGGTGGCTATTTGTGTTACCACCACTTTTCAGGTAAGGAAGGGTGACCCAGAAAGTTTAGGTAGAAGGGTAGTCGGGTGCAAGGAACGTGGTCAGTACGGCCAGAAGATTGAACATCATGAGGGCGTGGTTGTAAAAGAGTGAGTAGTTCACCGTAGGGTTTGCCACACTTTTTTGCATGGATCCTAGAGTAAGAAACACATTTTTACATTCCTTCCCAGTAATATGTATATACAACATTGAAAGTTAAATTTCACAAAACAATATTTACCCTCCCTATGTTTCACATACTAAGAATTTTCTGTTCTATTTCCTTTTTTAAAATGATCATCATAGCCCACTCAGTGATTTCTTAATTCACCAATGAGTTAAGATATACAATCTAATAAACACCAGTCTAGTGTCACTTGAAAGTGGATTATTTTATGAGGAAGTAAAGCCTGAGGGGCATATATTATGGTTACATTGCAGCTGTTCTCCAGCGCCATGCCAAGGAACTTGTTCTCAATTAATGGGCAACAAAAAATCCTTGACGAATTTGTGTTATGGTCTTAACATGATCTTCATGCCAGGATATGATAATAATACCCTAACAGTCCCTTATAAATAAGTTTCACATACATTATTTAACTCGTTTCCCATAGTAACCTTGAGAGGTAGATAAGAGGAGATACTTACTGCCTTCACACAAGTTAAGAAACTGAAGTTTAAAGAGGTAAAGCCCAGATGTCAAGTTTAAAGCCGCAGTTAGGAATTAAGCTCAATTTTGTGACTGCTAGATTAGTGTGTAGGAGGAAGAGCTTAGCTAAGTGGCCTTTTAAAAAGTCTGGGCTGGAGGTGACAATCGTGATGGAAATGGAAGGGCGGGCTCAGATGCTGAATTAAAGGAAAACCCAAATAGTTGCTTGAAAATGTAACTTTTGTATTGAAAACCATAGGCATGCACCCTAACCTCACTCACTCCCTTCTTTTCTTCCTTCCTTCCTTTTGTGTAAAGATAGTTTTTTGGTTATGTTGTAAAATTCCAGCCCATTTACCCAGCAAGGCCAGGGTATAAAATTGCTATTATGCTCTGTCATGGCCTATGATAGTTTTCATCACTCATTTTCTCTTTGAAAGGAACTGAATTGAGAAAGCATTTTTCATTGTTTAATGTTCAAATCTTAAAATACTAATATTTAAACTTCAGACACATATCATTTGGAATAAGACATGTCAGCAGGTCTTTTGTCAAGTGTGAATTATTACAGATGTCTAAATTCTTCCTTTTTGTTATAGGTTATTGTGTATTTTCATTGATGAGCTTTCACTAACATCTGTTTTAAAAATTTCTTACTCTTCTGAAAGTCATTAAAAGAATGACTGCAGATCATTAGCATTAGTCTGAAACACAAGAGTGAAGAAAGGATGCTTAAATATATTTGTATACAGGTAAACTTTACAATGTCAATTTTGTGGGGGTTTTTGATCTCTTATAATGTTGCCAAAAGAATTTTTCTTTCTTTTACCAAGAAAAGTTTGATATGTTTGATATATGTCCTGTTTTTTTTAAAAAAATAATCCTTTCTGCAAAATATGTTATTTTTTTCAAGGTTATTACTGAAATTTTAACAGTTGGGATTGGTAGCTTCATTAGAGAGAAGCGTGGCTATTAGTTAAGAGAAGGCTAAAACTGAAAAACTTTTCTAACATAATTTTCCTGTTTTTTCTTACCTAGAAACCAGGGACTCATTTTAGCTTCTTCCATACTCATCATATGCAATTAAATGTCAAGATCTTGAAATTCCGTTTTTTAAACTCTCTCTCAAACCAATACGTAGTCTTCCTTGAAACCTATGCTCATAAAACTAACTGCCTATGGGACATCTCCACTTGGGTTTTTAATAGGAGTTTCACTAACATATCCAAATTCAACTTGGTTTTCAAACACGGTCTTCCTCATCCCAGGAAATGACAACTCCATCCTACTAGCTGCTCAGGTGAGACTTTAGAGAGGCTTTTGACCTATTATTCTTATACTCCATCACAGTTCATCAGTACATCCAGTTCACTTTGCCTTAAAAATGATCCAGAAAAATTGGTGAAGTCCAAATTAAGTTTAGAGTTCAGTTAATAGTAATATCCCAATGTAGGCTCTTAGTTGGGACAAATATACTGTAAGATGTTAATAGTTGGGGAAACCTGGGTGAGGGTGGTATGGGAACTCTGTATTATCTTACCAAATTTTCTATAAATCTAAAATTACTTTAAAATGAAAAACCTTTCTTAATAAATTCATAATGCAACCATTTTTAACACCCCCACTACTATCACTTTGATCCAGGTAACCATCATCTCTAGCACAGATTACTGACTGTAATAGCTTTCTAATTGGTCTACTTGTCTATCTTTTCTTACCCTTCCTGCCCACCCTCACCTCCCACTTCAGTTTATTCTTAATATAGTAAGGAAGAATGAGCCCTTAAAGGTAATTGACATTATATCTCTCCTGTGCTCAGTACCCAACCTTCAAAGGCCTTCTCTATCTTGTAATTAAAACTATAAAGTCCTACATATGTGATCTAGCTCCCTGTCTCTGATCTGACTCATTCTGCCATCAAGTCACTTAACATCAGTGCACTGAACTGATTCTGTTCTTTGCCCTTTGCAACCCAGACAGCTGTGTGATTTGCCTCCTTACTCCCTTACCCTCCTACCCTGCACTATATTACCCTGATGTATTTTTCTCCATAGAACTTATCTCTACCAGACGGTATATGAATATTTACTAGTGCATTGCTGTTTGTCTTACCCCCACCAGAATGTGAACTCCTTGACAGGTATATCTAGTACCCAGCACTAAGTACTTAATGTGTAAGTCAATGAAGCAGTAACTTTTTAATTCATTTACTTATTTTCACTGTGACACTTCCAAGACAATGACACATCACAATTATAGAATGCTATTTATTGGGAAATACAATAACTTTGGGGTATTTTAGGGTCATTTCAGAGGAAGAAAAATAAAGCGAAGTTTGAGGGGAGGGCACAGCACTGTTTCTAGGCCCAAATAGGAATTATTAAGTATAAGCAATCTCTAATTGTACATGTTATGTCTCCATGTTCAGTAGTGAGCTGGAGCATGCTTTTTTCATAGGAAAGATGTTATGCACTGTGGTTGATTTCCATTATTACTTAGAGTGCCCATACACATAGGCACTATACACATAGGATACTTTAGGGAGTAAAAATAGGTGGAATGAATAATTACGCCTGGGCAGCTGGTCTCGGACAATCTGAAGACTGTCCTTGGCAAACCCTGGTCATATGGTCGCCCTCGTTCTAACTCAAACATGCATTTGTCCTAACCTGTGGGAAAGGGCATCCTGAACTCGACTAGAGGCTTGGGAACCTTGAAACATAAGCTTTTGCTGGTAGAAAATATGAGATGTGGTATAATGCCACATTTTGTTTCATCATTCCCTTTCCTTCTCTGTCCAGCATACTGTACTCGTCACCTTAGCACTGGTCATGGAAAGGGGGGAGTCTTTTCCCTCTGCTGTTCTAGAATTTATAATAAATTTCAGCATCCCTTCCTTTATATCCATCTACTTGCCCACATCCAGACTCCATTCATCCTCCTTGCCAGTCCAAGAATTCTGTGTTTTGAAGATTGAACTCTTTTGATAGCTGAATGTCTCTGTCTTATTTGTGTATGCAGGAGTTTCAGTGAAGTGCTAAGGAATTTTCAGTTAACAAGTGATTGCACTAATAAGGTGATTTACTAATATAACATCCATTGCAAAATTCTGAATTTGTCCAGTGAGTTAACGATTTTGCAGTTATTTTGATTCTTTGTGT
>PVIA01007909.1:0-59150 GCA_004024845.1 Tonatia bakeri
GAGGGAGGGAGGGAGGAATAAAGAAATTATTAAGAAAAAATGTAGTTAGGATTAGTGAATGGGACACTCTGGCTTTGTAACAGCAGCAGAAACAACAAACCCTGGCACCTGGGAAATCACAGGAGAAGGGGTAGGACATTAATGACCTTTGTTTTCATAACTGCTCCTGGAAATTTCCCCTCTTGAAATGAACAAGGTGAGTTTGACTGCCCATGGCAACAAAAACCAGACTCAAGAGACAGGTGCTTGTGCAAAAGGAAAGAGGTTTATTCAGAAGCCATATGACCTGGGAGAATGGCAGCTCCTGTCTCAAAGACCACTTCTTGCTCAAGCATGGTTCTTATAGGGATAAAGAGGAGCAGGGTTTCTTTCTCTAACCAAACATCCTGCCACCTTTTGGCATGCTCAGGCCCTGACCATTCATCTTTCTAGCCTTTGGCATACTCAGTGTAAGAACCTCCCCCTGCGCTATCTTGGACAATGTGGGAGACTCCCCAGTGCTCTGTCTGCAGTAACACACTTTTTGAAAAAAACAAACAAAACAAAAAAAAACCTTATGCTGCCTTTGCAACAAGTGCTTGCTGCGAGCACTTCAGGTTCAGGATTGCTGAGCCCAGGTGACATATGACAGTGTGACTATGAAACAGCAGGGATAGGCCAGCTCCTGCACAGTCCCACAGAACACCTGCTACATGCCATGCACACTTGGCAGGTGATGAACTCCTATTGCAGACAGAACTATTTGGAACTGAGTGACTGCCTCTGAAAACAAGGACTAAACTCAGCACCCTGGGGCAGGACAAAAGTAACGTCAGGGATCCTGGCATCCTGTGTTGCCTGACCAATGCATGTTCTGCTTGGTGTATGGATCCTTAGAGAATGGAAGAAAGACATAGTTAATAGTAAACTATTTCCAGGTGACGCCTGTGCCCTCACAAATTGCATTGCTTGGGTGTATGTCCTGACCTTCATGGCATTGCCAGACATGTGCTGAGCGTCAATTGATGCCTCAGGCCAGGTTAATAGAGAAACTTATAGAGGAAGCCACTAGGCTTCCCAAGATAGACTTTTATAATTAATGGGATGTGTTTTAGCTGGCTAATTCTATGACCCATACAGGGAATAAGTGAGATCGACACTGAAGGTTGGACTCACCCTGCTGTGTGGGGTTCCACTGGTAACAATTCTGTCAAGGCACCTTACTGAGGGCCAAGGAAGTGGATTGCACAGCCAAGTTAACATAGGAAGACCGAGACTGCTGTCCTTAGAATGACCTGTTTGCGAGGTCGATCCTTGGCTGACATCTGGACACTTCGATTTGGAGACTGTTCTGGCCTTTCCCTAACTCATAAGACTGAGTAATTGTGCCCAGATTGTGCAAACAATGGGGTTTATACTGAACGCCTGCTTTCTTTATGTGTGTTTGAAATTTTGGTACATGCTAGGTAGAGGGAGCCTATGTGACTAGCCCTCAATAAAAACGCTGAACTCTGAATCTTGAAAGGCTTCTCTAGGCAGGAATATATCACACATGTTACTGAATTTTTATTGTTCAGAAGGGTGCAGTTTGAGTGATTCCTCATAGGACAGGGAGAGAAGAATTAAGCCTGCATATGGATTCATCCAGACCCTGCCTTAGAATCCAGCCATATATCCTTAACACATCTTTGTAATAAGTCTTAGCCCTCAACACAAGTATATGCTTTCAATGAAATCTTCTAGCACATTTTTGAGTGGAATGGAGATCTTGGAGTCCCCTCACACAGTAACCAATGAAAATCTTAGATATTTTCTTATCACATTGTACATGTAGTAAGTTATTCCCAAATTTCAATTGTATTAATCACGACTTTGACACCAAGGTAGTTAGTAGATCTGCCACCAGATAGTTTATTTAATGTTGACAAAGAAGCACATATTATGTATGCCACATTTGAGAACATTTTTAAAATTTAACTTTTTAAAAAGATTTTACTTTTTATTTTTAGAGAAAGGGGAAGGGAAGAAGAAAGAGGGCAAAAAACATTAATGTGTGAGAGAAACATTGATTAGTTGCCTCTCACATGACCTGGCCTGCAACCCAGGTATGTGCCCTGATGGGGAATCGAACCAGCAACCCCCTTGTTCACAGGCCAGAACTCAATCCATTGAGCCACACCAGCTGAGGCTAAAATTTGACACTTATAATACATTTTGACATATTACCTTTGCAATCATAACTATTTTATTTACTGTGTTATTCTAACAGCCTGATTCTGAGATGTACATAGGATTCACCAAACAGCCAAAGGGATCTACACAAAAGGAAGCTGAAGACTCCTTGCAGTGGGTCTAGATGTATTAATCACTAATGGGCAATTTATTACCTATAAATAAATAAACATTTAGTGCCCTAAATTTTATCCAGAGACAAGAAAGAACTAGTTCTACAGATGACATTTAAAGGGGCAGCAGGAGCCAACAACAAAGTCACTTGATGATTTCATGCTACGCTTGTTCAATGTGACAGTTACCTCTATAATATATCTAAAAGGTAAGATATAATTGGGGATTTATAATGATGTTGAGCCTTCTGGAACTATAGAATGTAAGTTTCTTGTTGACCTTTATCTACAGTGTACAGGAAAATCCCAAACTAAAACTCTGAAAAACTCCTACTTCACTCTCAGGTGTCTCTATGATTGCAGACTGCCACTTGACTCTACTTGGTACAAAGACAGACTTCCATACAGATGTTGGAAGTGGAAATGAAGGCAGAGACAAGTTGACCCTCACTGGCATTGGCATGTCATAATATTAAATGCCATAATGCCATCTACAAAGGTAACTTAATTTTTGTTTATGTTGACTAGGTTTTAAAGCATTTTTTGAAGTCTTAAACCCTGATGAAACCTTTTGCAATCAAGTTAATGGTTCACACCTTAACATTTATTAAAACAATGTTACAAATTTTATTTTAGCAGGTTCAGCGGAGAGTCACTAAACTTGTGAAAATAGCTTACTAGTGTAGTACTCTGTTCATTCTTTAAAGATGTACAGAGATATGTTACCTGTTGCAAATGTTTTCCTTCACAGTGAACTACTATGAAACAGGGGATTTTCTAATTGTCTGTAACTAAAGTTTTTCTTTAACTGCATACAAAAATACTATGCATGTAAAAATACTAACAAAGTTTATTTTATGCTATGTACACTCTTCTACACACAGCTCCTTATCATTTCTTCATGGCGAACTGCATTTGTGTGACCCACAGATGCCTTTATAAATTCGTGCAAAGCATCTCCAGCATCATATCATCCATGCTGACTGCACCAATGATGGGCCTGAAGAATAGTTCAGCAATGGCAGTGGCACTGATGAATCGAAGCTCAAAAAGGATGCTATTCAGTGCAGCAACTCTGGCATGGAACCCCCTGTGCATCATCCTGGTGTGTTCGCCGAGGATCTGCTGAGTTCCCCACTGAAGTCCCTGAATGTACTTCACACACTGCAGACCTGGCAGATCTGGAGGAGAAAACAAGAGAAAAATCTCTTCATTATTGACAGCTCACTCACAGAGTCCTTTGCCAGCTTTTTTATTTATTTAAAAGTTTTTTTTCTTTTATTGATTCTAGAGAGAGGGGAAGGGAGGAAGAAAGACGGGGAGAGAAACATCAACCAGTTGCCTCTCTCACACACCCCACCTGGGACTGAACCTGCAACCCAGGCATGTGCCCTGACTGGGAATCAAACCAATGACCTTTTGGTTTGCAGGATGATGCCCAACCAACTGAACCACACCAGACAGGGCCTTTGGTAACTTTTTAAATATATCCATTCATGCCCCTTCCCAAATTAAACAAGAGCTCAAGCTTCCTGGTGAAAAGGGCTTTCTAGAGCAAGTATAAATGCCAAACCAGGTCTAAATTTTCAGAAGCAATGCTTTCAAGAATGAAACATTATATAATTATTCGTATTTATTATCCACTATGTTGGTATCCTCACACTTAAAAACTGCTGGCCCTGAGCCAACAAATGTACACTTAATTCAATGTGACTGTAGAATGTAGTTTAATGAATCATTGCTCCAGTTCATTATCTGTGCAAATCTGAAGAAAGTAAAATTATTTCAAGAAGTGAGCAGTTTACCATTTACCTGTAGAAAGCAGGCCATTGTACAATGACAAGAAGTTCTGCCGGTTACAAATATTTTACCACCCTCCCTTGAGTTTTCCACCATTATAATAATCATCCAGCCAATGGTGGTAAACTTCAGACATAAACTGTGGCTCACCGTCTTGTTTTATGTAATTATTTGCCTGTCGACTGATTTTAGTCTTGAGTCCCATAATAATTTAAGAGATAACACCAGTCACTTAGCTCATTGTACCAAGACTTCTGTATTGGGGAAGGTGGAGGAAAAAGAGTGACTCTAATGAGTGTACCAAAAGGCTCTTTTTAAAAATTACTTTAAAATAAGAGGTCTTCTTTGAAAGCACTGCTTTACAGCCATTAAAAGGTTAAAAAGTCAACATGAAAACATCATGGATTGCAACATGGCTCAAAAGTAACCTTTCAAATAGAGAATACACGACCTTCTTGTCCAGTGTGAAACCCAAGTAAAACTGAGTGAAATCCAATGCAGGAAAGATGAAGTGCCTGTAAATTTAAGAAGGTGGGAAGAGGAAGCTGCCTTTTAAAGTCCTTTGATCCTCCATGATATTACTGTAAAGTTCTTCAACTTGTATTTAATTAATCACCAATTTATCATTCTGTTTAAGTGATGTCAGTGATGATTGCAATCATTGTCCTTCTCTTTTTCTACAAAATGCAACCAAGATGTATTTCAAAAGCACCATGCTAATCCTCATAGAGTAGCAGAACCAGTGTTCTTTAAAAAATCATAATGGCAATAAATGAGTCATTCCTATTATAGACAAATACAAAATTTGATAAATAAATTGAAAGCAAAAAAAGCAGCATCTCTAATCCATATTCCAATTCTGATTACCCCAGTCCACGCATTGACATCCCCTACTACCTACACCTCATTATCCAGGCTTGAGACCCAAGTTTATTGAGTTTGAATTTCACTGATGATGGTAACAAGAGGCTTGTGTGAAACTCCAAGCAACATAAAGCTCCTCTAGGTCAGATTCAGGTTCATTAAATCTTTATCATGTGAACTCTACATTACTTTTGTCTGCTTTCATACCATACCTCCCCTTTTACCACCTCACCCCCCCCAAAATGGCTTCCCCCCCAGAGAAGGCTTGCCTTCAAAGTAAATTCAGAGAAGAAAGAAAGGTGGATAGATGGACTCCACAGTAAAAAGAAATGTTAAACATAAAGATCAAGGGATCCAAAAAGATGAACAGCAAAGAAAGTACACACACGTAACAGGCTTCACTTTTCCTCCCAATACAGGTGCATTTGTGTTTTAAATATACTCAGCTGATTGGGAGGATTCTGAAAAGAAGAGCAAGAATAAGGGAGGTGTGTGTGTGTGAGAGAGAGAGAGAGACAGAAATGTGTGCAAAACAACAAAATGGGGTGAAGGAAAAGAAGGAAACTAGTGAAATGTAAACTTCCGGAAACTGGCCCCTGTCTTATCTTTGTGTCTCAGCAGAACAAGGCACATGATAGATGTTTAATAACACAAGCTGGAGGAAGCGTAAACTATTTCCCAATGATCTTAAGAACCACCTGGGGCATTTGAATGCAGGTTTGCAGACCCTGGACCAGAACTACTTAATCAGAATCTGTAGGGGTGGGGCCTAAAGAGACTTTAAACAAACCCCGCCCCCCCCACACACCCAGCCCAAATGTTTCTAATGCGCAGTCAAGTTTGGAAGACAATGATGTAATCAAAATGTTACCTACAATGATCGCTGGGATGAGCTGGCATTTCTAGGTCCTGAAATATATTTGGCTTGTAAATGAATTCTTTTCCCACTAAATACTGCTCTATAGCCCTTCAAAGATGCTAGGCAGGAGGTAAGGACATGACCTGAGACTCCTGGTGTCAGGAAAAAAAATGTCATGAAACTATCCCTATGCAAGCTGCCTGGAAACTTCCTGCCCACTGTGGCCCTTTTGGAAGGACTCTGATTGAAGATGACTTTAGTAGTAGGACATACTTGAGACTAGGTTCTAGGCTGTCCAGGGAGATGGTCTCCCATGATTTGGTTGAACTGTGTGGAGGACTGTGTCTAGTGCCCAAGAGACATTGGGCCCAGGAGAGAAGAGGCCCATGCTCCACAACTCACTGGCCATTTACTTTGCAGTAAGGTCCCTTAGGACTAGGCTACATAATCTGCGAATGGGACAGAGGACAAAGGAACTTGATTAGGAGGTCTCTAAGGTCTTTTCAAGCTCTAGTATACAGTGCTCCTGCTCACAGTCCCTAGTGTGTCATTTCCCTGCCCCATTGCTAGCCTGATATTAACAGACACTTGAAGAATAACACAGTACAGCTGCTTAGGACCATAAAAATGACTGTTCAGAGAAAGACCCATGAAACACTAAGTCGTGTCCTGCCTGACAGTGTCCCCAGGGCATGGTCTCCCTATGGGTCCTTCATAAATGTCTCATTTCTTGCCACCCTTAATAGATCCCCTCCAACAGAAAGATTCCAGTAAGTTTCAGAGCCGGGTTTCAGAATGAGAAGTTGCAGACTTTGAAGTAAACACAAACTTTCTTTACAGCTATGCTACTGGATTTGAAAGACCAGAGGAGGTGGAATACCCATGCCCCTCGAGGGCACAGACTTTTGTGTAGTAACAGAAAGTTATAGAGAGATAAGTACAAACCTCGACAAAGTATGCCCCTCCTCTAGGATGAGTTTCTGGCAGCAGCCCACCCATGAGAGGTGGTTTCTGGAGCTCCCCCAACTGTGCTGAGTTAGTAGCCATTCTTGACTTTTGCCCAGACGCTCCCCTGATCACTGAACACTCTTCAGGGCCTGAGTCCTAGTAGACACTGTGGAATCCCCTATTGAGCAGAGAAAACCCAGAGCCAGAGGCCAGCGCCCTTACCTGGGGTAAAGAGCACGATCCCCTTGAGGTAGGCATACTCCTTGGAACTGATGCCCAGGCTCCAGCACTTGGCAAGGAAGCTCTTAATAGCTTGGACTTCGGTGGCTGAGGGCAAACGCCCGGCCTCTGTTGGTGGCACCAAGTGTTGCTGCAGCGTAGGGAGTGGCGGCGGCTCCTCGCCGGCGGTCTCCCGCCGCCTGGTGGTGAGGATACTCTGCAGTGGACTGGGCTCCAAGGTCTCCATGGTCTCGAAGCAAACGCGATCCTGGGCCAGCTCCAACATGAGTAGTGGCGCCCAGCCGCTGCGCACCAGCACCAGCTGCTGGTCCAGGGGCAGAACCTGGAAACAGGGTAAGAACTTGACAAAGCGCATCGTCTTCAACAGGCTCGCTGAAGCTGCCTCGCAGACCACCTGTGGACTCTTGAGGGTCACCCGCCGCTGTGCGCCACTCGAAGGGTTCCACCAGGGGGCCCCCAGCAGCACTCCCGGCTGAGCCGCGTGCGTTTGTTTTGAGCCTGTGGGCATGTTGTTGAGGATGCTGCTGCCCTGCCGTGGGTGGTTTTCACCACAAACGCAGCAGCGGTGTATGAGCGCCGTAGCCCGCCTGCCCGGCAGCTCCTCTCTACTCACCGGCGGCTCCGAGCCACAGGAGCAGCCCCAGCACGTCCCCGCCAGCCGTGTCTTGGGCGCCTCGGAACCTTCTTGCGTTTGTTTTGCGCTCGTGAGCATGTGGTAGAGAATGCTGCCTTGCCGTGGGTGGTCTTCACCGCACAAACAGCAGCGGTACAGGACCGCCACTGGCCGCCTACTTGGCTGCCTCTCTCTGCCCAATGGGGGCTCCACACCACAAGAGCAGCCCAGGCATGCGCCCCTCAGCCGCACCTTGGGCTTCGCTGCTTCTGACTCCTCGGGCTTTTGCTTAGCGCTCATGAGCATGTTGTAGAGGATGCTGCCCGGCCACTGATTGTCCTCACCCGCCATGACCGCGGTGCCCGCAGCCCAGCTCTGTCCAGTGGCCGGTTCCTGGGATCTATTTATACTGAGCGCGCACGCACGCGCGTCGGCTGTCTCCGCCTGGGCAAGGGCGTGGAGGGGGGCGCGGCACTGCACACCCGCGTGTTTTGTGGTGACTTCGGAGGTTCAAACGGGGTAAATGTGCCTTAAAGGCTGGAAGTGGAAGAGAAACGGAGGCATGAGAACTCCTGGACACTTCCCTTTTTCCTTTCATTACACCCTTCCCTGCTTCTGGAAGACCAGAGCAGAGCCCAAGGAACAGGTATTTGGGGCACTGTTCTAAGTCTCTCCGATTCCGGGTATCTAATTTGCTCCCTTTATTGGGAACGTAGGGTTGCCTAAAAGGGGAAAATTTTCTATGCCATCTTTGCAAACTTTATCTGAATGATCAAACTTTATATGACTTGTATTTTGTATACGGATAGGAAAGTCTCATTTTCAGGGGCCTTGAAGAATACAGAACATGGGAACTTGGTAGAAATGACCAACCTCAGGCCCCAACCAGAACTTTTAACTCTGAATCTGCATTTTAACGAGGTTCCCAGGAGATTTGCATGCACCTTAAATTAGGGAAAGCACTGGTCTAAGGATGCTGTCATAAACATTTTTGATTAATTCAATTAATACTTATGAGCACCCACTCTATCTTAGATGCTGTGTTAGAGAGCTGGGGGCAGAAATCAGGATGTCAAAGTGGCTAATATTTGGGGATATAATAATCAGAAGGGGCTAAAGTTTCAGTGAAAACTTTGAATTCTTCTAGATGTATTATATTGGGCAGCTATGTAATTCACATTTCTTCTCTCACTCTCTCTAAGTGAATAATGAGAACACAGGTTTCAGGAACCACGGATCCTTTAGTCCTCACTTGCCTTCCTTTTTTGAGTTCCATACAAGTATTGAAATTAGTGGATTTCTCCATATTACCACCTAACCCTTCTGTAACTAGCTGATTGTTTCAACCCATTAAGTAACATAAAAAAATCACAACACTTTAGTCCTCAAATTCCTCATCTTTACTTTTTGAAGATTATTTATTTATTTAGCTTTAGACAGGAGGGAAGGGGGAAGAGAGAGAGAGAAACATCAATGTGTGGTTGCCTCTGGCATGCCCCCAGCTGGGGACATGGCCCACAACCCAGGCATGTGCCCTGACTGGGAATCAAACCAACAACCCTTTGGTTCACAGGCCAGCACTCAACCCACTGAGCCACACCAGCCAGAGCAAATTCCATATCTTTAAAATGGGATGTTTATTTAGTGATCTCTTAGGTCCAGGACTGAAGACATGGAGCAGTAAAAGGGACTGCTGTATACCTCTGGTATAGGATCCTCTTTCTCTTTTTTCAGTTTCTCTTAAAACATGGAATTCTGAGCTTAGGAGTAAAACCTAGGAGACACATATTTTGCATTCAACCCAGAAATTTATTCTGCCTGTAAGAGGCCCTATAACACAGTGGTTAAATCTCTAACAGTGATGCTAGATTGCTTCAATTTTAATTCTGGCCCTGACACTTTGTAGCTCCCTGGCCTTGGAAAATATATTAGTTTCCTATTGCTGTTGTAACAAATTACCACAAATTTAGTGACTTAAGCAACAAATTTATTGTGTTACAGTTCTGGAGGACAGAACTCTGAAATCAGTTTCACTGGACTAAAATCAAGGTGATATTTCTTCCAAAAGCTCTAGGGGATAATCTATTCTCTTGCCTCTTCCAGCTTCTATAAGATGCCTGCATTCCTTGGCTCCTAGCCACATCACTCAGACTCTGCTTTTATCTTCTTTATGATTCTTTTAAGGATTTTCATAATTATATTGGGTAAACACAGATAGATAATCTAGAATAATCTCTTCATCTCAAATTTTTTCAATCACATCTGCAAAGTCCCTTTTACCATGTAAGATAACACATTCACAGGTCCTGAGGATCAAGACTTGGACATTTTGGGGGGTAGGGCATTATTTAGCCTTTCACAGGAAAGCTACTGTACCTCAGTTTCCTTATTTGTCAAACATGGACAATAATCTCTGTGAGATAATCCTTGTATTGTGTTAATTTATATAATGAGTATTTGCTTGGTACAAAACTGTTGGATGTATCAACCATTATACTCCCCTTCCTTTTTAAATAATGTGGAATAATTTCAGGTTTAGGATATGATACCATACATCAGCACCACCATTATTCTGTCTCTCTTAAGGAAACCCACACTCATCCTTCACCCAGAAGCTGTCTCATTTTCTTGTGCATGTCTACATTTCTTGGCCTAGACTCAAAACACTGGATGGGTTACCTGGTCCCCAACAGTAATGTATATTGGAAATGTTATCTCTTGCCCATTTCATCATTTGCCATGTCTTTCATTCCAGCTACTATTTTGAGTATGGTTATTGTTGCTTCTACAGTCTTCTTGCTTGATGAAGCCACTAACCACCCTAGCTGAAAACCCAGTTGACCTCAGTCCTACCTTAAGTTGCCAGTGCTAGTTACTTTTAACTATGTTACCCCATGTTATTTTCTTCCTAACACTTATCAGAATCTGATATGATTGATTTATTTAGTTATTTGATGTTTGTTGGTTGTCACCCCCCCCACACACACTGGTATAAAAGTCCCTTGAGGCAAGGAATAAGTCATTCTGTATCCCAGCAACTAGAATACTGTCTGGTATGCAGTAGATACATAAAAATATATTTGTTGGCCACCCATATATTTACATAAAGAGGAGAAAGCTACAGTTTGCACTCTATAGACACAGAGAACAACCATTCCCACACAACTACTGTTGCAGTGAATCTGAAGGGAGGAGAAGTTAGCAGGCCCCACTGAACTCAGAGCTTTCTGGAAACTTTTTTTTTTTTTGACACTCAGAGTGCTTCAGGCATTGTGGTAAAGTAGCAAGAGGACCTAGTTCACAGTCAGAAGACATGACTTTGAATTTGGGCTCTTTCACTCTAAAGATATATATTATATTGAATGACTCGTTTAATTTCAGCTTTCACACTTGTGAAATGGGGAAAAATACTATACACCAATATAATCTGTATACCCTAAGCCCTTTCAAAAGTTGTTTTTTTCCCTCTCAATATACTTCTTTATTAAACATTTGCTGACCTCATAATTACATTGAAAATATAAAGCAACTTAAGTTTACATTTATTTACTTTCTAATGATTTAACATCAAACATTTAACATAATATTAGCCTTTTCAGCTATGGAATCAGAAAAAATGCTATAAATTATTGTAATATATGTACCCTAAACCTGTATAATTCAAGGGTTTTTCTAAATCTCTTTCATCTTATAACTGTATTTTTTAAAGTCCTAGTAACTTAAACGCATTTTTTGTGACTTTAATCATTCATACTTCACACTTATTAGATGCCTTTGACTTTGACTCTCAGACATTGTCTCAAACTGAAACTTCAATACAGTGCTGAGAACCATGTACTTGTGATATATTGGTTATAATTTAAACTTCCCAGGAGCAGAGTCTTCTGATTTTTTTAAATTGTGGTTTGTTTGTTTGTTTGTTTATTTGTTTGTTTGTTTGTTTGAAGTTGTAATCCTCTATTTGCTATTCTGAAGGACTTTCTAGGTTCTTTGGATTCACTATTTCTAAGAAAAGATTGCCTGCTTGTCCTTCACAAGTATTCATCTTTGGAAATGTCAAGAGAAAACTGACTTCATCTTTACACTTTCCATTTTTTTTCCCCTGAATGAATAGTTGCTGAGAAACAAAATCATCTAACCACATCAGTAATGCCAACTTACAGATTGCTACAGTGAAGACATAACGTTCTAAAGCAGGCACAGGCTTCTTCATTTGATTTGTTCTCTGTCCTTAGACCACTGTGACAACTAGACAAAAGGACACTCATCAACTGCACCTGTCATGTGCCAAGTTTGTCCACAACTACAATTTGGGTATTTACACTGAGTCATTGTTCGATGACCTTGGTCAGTTGGGCATCTGCTCTTCAGAGTCCATTATCTGTTCCAACTCAGGGTGGGAGTAAAGCTGCTCTGCCTGCCTGCATGCAACCTTCAAATTCAAAGCAATGCCATTTTCACTAAAGGATGTAAGCATGAAGTACAGGTGGGGATAAAGCCAGGTAAAATTGTAAAATTGAACTTTGCACAGCAAGCTGCTCTTGACCTGGCAAGTCTCTATGATCTGAAACCTGATATGAATTTTCAATCCAGGCTGAGAAGAACTAGAATGCCTCAGAATTCAGCTCCTTCCGTAAACAGGTGACAAAGAGTAACACTAGAGTTTTCCTGATTTTCAAGGTAAATATTGGGTAAACACTATTGTAGAAGAATACTGGCTGATAAAATCCAAGAGATAGCCTTCCTCCTTTTCCTTTCCAAGACCCAGATGTCTAAAGCTCTTTTCTTGTGGATGAATTAACAGGCTTTAGTTGCTGACTCATGAAACCCCTGAAGACAATCTAGTCATCATTATTTATTTCCTTTTGAATAAGCAACAAAGAAGGCCTTAGGGGTCACATTGGTGCTGAGCTGGAATAATGACTCTCATGGCCACAGTAATTCACAAATTTTCTAAAATCAACTTTCTAAATCACTCAAACAACCACTCCATTCAAGGAAAAATGTTCACCAAACTAATTTGTTTTACTGCATCTATCAATTTTGAATCCATTTCAATGCCACATGTTGATCAAATTGTCTAATTAATAAATGTAATTGACAGGTTAAAAAATGATTGTCCCATTGGTTGACAAGATACTAAAACTGATTTGACTGGTCACTTTGAAAATCACTGCTCCCTTGGTCCACATAACTATGTCCCCTAATGGTGATGGTAATGTTAGTTATAGACTCCCATTGTATCAAAGTCTGGAACTGTTGTAATATCTCCCTCCCAGGAACTTGCTTTCTTTTCCCATCCAATTTCTCTTATAACATATTTCCCACAATCATTATACCTAGAGTGTCTTGTATATTGCTGGAATTATTAAAGACATGCTAAAACAACTGTTAATAAAACAGTGAGTGAAAAGTTTCTTCCACTTTACTAGGTTGCCCAACCATTGCTCCTCCTTTCCCATGATTGTGTATGTTTTAACAATCTTGCCAGCCCTGGTGGAAAGACCCTAAGTCTATTCTGCAAGTCTGATAATCTCAAAAATGAGAGCAAATATTTTATCTGTGTTTGCTTCACAAGGTTGTCAACTGTATGGAATGCTTAATCATGCCTCACAATTGTGAGTTATTATAGTTAGATAGCAATTTCTGTAAGTTGGAAGCATCGGACTTTGTGATGTGATATATTGCCCAACTAAATCAAGTTTGTGCACTTGAAATTCTCTCTCTCTCTCTCTCATATATATATAGTGCACTTGAAATAAGGGATCCTACAATTCACAATAAGTCACTGAAGTTTGGAGTTAAATATGCTTAACATTAGTAGTGCCATAAACCTAATTGCTTTCCCTAAGCTCACAATAACAAACATATGAAGAACAAAAACTAAGTGAATGGATGTATGTGAATTTCTTTACAACAGAACCAAATACTGGAGATGCAGAAAATCAAAATTTTATTTTCAAACTGATGTTTTTGCCATGATTATTAAGAAGCAGCTGTCTTAGCTTGAGTTCTCAGAAGCAGGGCACTACACAGAATTGTGTGTACATGCCAAGAAGATGACCCCAGGAAGCAGTGGTGAGAATACAGGAAAAGTGAAACGGGGAATGAAAGAAGGCCAATATTAAGGTGAATTGCCGGGGTCACTGTTGTAAGCAATAGAGGTCACTCCTCCAGGGCTTCTCAGAATTGCCCATCAAAGGAGGTGGCAGCAGTATTTATCCATTAGTTTCCATCTCTCAAGGGTGAATATTTCCACCAATATCTATGGTGTTACAAAGCACAGTTCTTATTTTAAAAGACACTGCCCTCCTGGCTGGTGTAGCTCAGTGGATTGAGCGCGGGCTGCGAACCAGGCATCGCAGGTTCGATTCCCAGTCAGGGCACATGCCTAGGTTGCAGGCCATGTCCCCCAGCAACCGCACATTGATGTTTCTCTCTCTCTCTCTCCCTCTACCTTCCCTCTCTAAAAATAAATAAATAAAATCTTAAAAAAAAAAGACACTGCCCTCATGGAACTGTGTACCCACTTGTTTGGAAACAAGGGTAGGGGCAAGAAGGTACAAAGCAGGGAATCTGAGAGGGACAGATTATCCTTGTCTAGCTGCCCTGAGATCAATCCAGTTGATAAGGGAATTGGTTGAGGTGAGATAATAATGACCACAGCACTCTTTTGCTGAGCTTGCTCATCTTTAAAAACCGTGTTACCATAATGTCCCAGGCCATTTAATTCTTTAGATAAGTAAGGCTTGAGTGGAGGAGGCCAGCAAGAACATCCACCCAGAATTGGATAATATTTGTCCTGACTCTGTCTTTATTCAACAGTGTTACCAGCCACTGTTACAGAGTGGAAAAACAAAAGCAAAAATTTCACTATGTTTATCAGTAAAACAACCATATTTCACCAGCTATCTACAACTTTTTTTTTTTTTTCAAAAATAAGAGTTGTAACATTACATGTATCTTTTGGGTATTTCTAAATACTGACACTATTCACAGGTTTTTAATATTTTATCTATCTATTCAAAGAAATTTTAGCAAAACCAGAAACTTCACATAGGCCTCCTCTTCAGACCTGAGGTATGGCAAGATACAGCTACTCTAACTACATTTCTAGAACCTGTTTCTTGAAGTCCTCTGACATCTCATTCCAATGTAAGTTATCCTTGATTCATATCCTGCAAGCAACCCAGTAGCCAATTTTATCAACTCTACCTTCAAAATGTATCTCAGATCCAACACTTTCCCATCACTCATCACTATGTCATGGCTGAAACCACCATCCTGTCCAACCTCAACTCCTGCAACAACGTTTTCACTGGCTATAGTTCTCCAAATAAAGAGTGATGCTTAAAGATGTGAGCTTGTATAGCTTTTCATCATCCTTAGAAAAATGCAGTGGTGTAGGCCCTTACTCTTAGAATACTACAGGATCTGGCCCTGGCTGTCTCTAACACCTATCCCTCACTCTGCTCCAGCTACATGGCCTTCTTGATATTCCTCAAACCTGAAACCTCCCTCATCTGGATTGTTGCACCTCTTCCTGCAGATAATCACATGGTTCATTCTTTTAACTTCGATTTGGCTTTGCTCAAATGTCATGTCTTCAGAAAGGCCCTCCCAGTCTGACTTCCCTGCCTAAAACAACACCTCTGCACTCTATCCTTCTTGCCTGCTTATCATTATACATCTACATGTATATTAATTGGATGATTTGTTTCTTATTTGCCTCTCCTGTGAAAATACACAGTCTATAAGAGTGCAGACTGAGACATTCCTGCTATGTCCCTAGCACCAGGAATAGTGCCTGGAACATGGTAAGTGATGAGTAATATGAAGTGGTTATTCTCCAGGTCTCCTGAACCTGACTGCCTGTGTGGAATTTCATTTTCATTCTCCTATTGACTGAGCAAGATACTCTATGGACGGTTCCCTAATTAATTACCTGAACAAGTAACTGTCCAGCAATCCACTCCCACTTTTCATGCCTCCTCTTTACCAGGTAAAAAATGCCAACCTTCTCAGTAGCTTTTCCCTGTGTGTTTTCTGGGTCATGATTTCCCCTGCCCTAGTTTACCTATCAGTGTAACTATATCTCCCTTCCATCTTCCAAAAATCTATACAAATCTCCATTCCCATGGATTGTTTCCTTCTCAAAGCTGTAATCAATTTATCCTGTCTGTACCATTTACTGTGTCATTTCAATAGGATTCTGTGAGGAGAGGTAAATGTTTGTGTTCTGCCTGATACCTCGAGCCACAAGCTCCTGGTTAACAATTTAGTAGACATTAAACTGTTAGGACTCTGTGGTGTGTGTGTGTATTTTCTTTAGAATTTGTATAATGTGAGAAAGTATTCCAAGGGACTTAGCCCAAAATCATCTGGAGCCCACAGTTTTCAAGATGGTGGAATTTGGTTTATAGGCCACTAAAGTGAAACTGTCCAGTGCCATTTCTATGACCTCCCTCCAGCTGACGTCTGATGGATGGAAGCAAAAGATGCCATTAGAGATCAGACCTTTAAGTAACCTTTCAGCAGCATTTGAAGCAGGCATTCCACACATGAAAAAGGACACACACAAATAAGAAATAAAACATTTCATAATGATTCTTCTAAAACTACAAGTACTGAGAATAAAATATAACTTGCCATTTCTCTTGTATCTAGAATTGTATGTATAAGAAAGGTTATAACAACCTTTCTACACTCATCTCTCAAACTTTGCCCCATATTATAGATGCCCACACAGATATTAGACATCCCAAAACACATCATGCTTCTTGCTATTTCTTTAAAAATGAAATTCTTCCAAAAATTGCCAATTAATTTTTTTTCAAATTATGTAATTATATCATTACTATAATTTACAATGTTGTTTTAGGATCAGAAAATGATTTAATTGTTAGGTGATTGCAAACTAGTATATTAAATTCAATATTTGTAGATGAAACTGCTAAGCCTGACAAGCTTGGGGGAGGCCTGCGTGATGGCCTTGCAAGCTTGTGGGCCTAAAGTAATCACATAGGGTGGTGTGAACTTGGCAACTAAACGTAGGCCATGGCAGGCAGTAATGTCCTAGGCTGGAATCTTCCCTGACAAAAGTTAATCTTTACCTTAATTGAGCCTATTGTGGTTTTTTTTTTTTTGCATCTAAAACATACATTTGGAATGTCAAATTTTATTTTTCTGGATCCCTCAAAGCACAGGCACCATGGGGAGACCACTCTGCACCATGGATCCCACAAATCCCCTCATTGTTATTGTTACCATGTTAATTGTTGACTGCTAACTATCCTGTACCACCTATGTAAAAGAAGTATGTGACTTTCATTTTATTTTCTATTCAATCCAAGGGGCTTCCCTACTTTGCTTTTTCTGGACTCCCTAATCTACCAGCAATAGATTTCATGTATTTCAACCTAATTATGCCTCCTCTTTTGATTGTAATGTATAAAATAAGGTACAAAACTGCCATTTTCTGGAGAAATTTCTCAATCTATTCAGGTTTTCCTCCCCAGCAATTGTCAGTTTGGCTCAAATAAACTCATACAAATTCTTTCAAATATAAAATAAAATAAAAATAAATAAATTAATTCTTTTTAAACCTCTATACTTTTGAATATGGTATTTGTTTCTAGAATGTCCTTTTGTTTTTCAAAAAAATATTTGAACCTTTACATGGATTTCCAAATTCAAATTCAGTGTCATTCTCTACATGAAGCATTCCCAAAACCCCTTAAATAGGGTTTGTCTCTCTTTCTTCAATGCAATCATATGTCCTATGTATACTTTCCCCATGTCCTATGAGCTTTCAACATATTGTTTATAATTATTTCAATGTATTTATTTCTCTATTATAAAATGAGGTTCTTGAGGACATAAATAACGTCTCATTCATTTTTGTAGTCAGTATCTTCTTCATATTGGGATCTATATGTCAATTTGGGTTAGTTATGCTATATAACAATTAACCCCCCAAACCTTGATGGTTTATAGCAGCAAAGATGTGTTTCTTGCTTATGTTATCATGGGTAGGGTGTGGCTCTGTTTCATGCTATCTTCATCCCAAGACCCAGGTTGATAGAGCAAATTCCATTTGGAACATGACTGGTTTTCTAACAAATAGAAAAGAAATAAGGTAATTCATGAGATTATACACCTTCTGGGTATCTCCCCCCAAATTAGAACATTTATTCATAAAGGTATATGAACCTCTATGTTCACTGAACAATTATTCACAGTGGGCAAAACATGGATACAATGAAAGTGTCCTTTGATAGATGATTGAATAAAGAAGTTGTGGTACATATATGTAACAGAATACTACTCAGCCATGATTAAAGATGAAATACTGCCATTTGTGACAACATGGATGAGTCTTGAAAATACTGTGCTAGGCAAAATAAGTCAGAAAAAATCAAGAACCATATGATTTCACTAATATGTGGGGTATAAAACTGAAAGTAACAAATAAACAAAGACAAACAAACAAAACCTCACAGACAGACAACAGTATGGTGGTTACCAGAGGGGAAGGGGGGTAGAGGGTGATAGTAAAGGGTAAAGGGGGTCAAGTATATGGTGACAGAAGGAGATTCAACTTGGCCTGGTGAACATGCAATGCAGAGTATAGATGATGTATTATAGAATTGTACACATGAAACCTATGTAATTTTACTAATCAAGGTTACTCCAATAAATTTAATAAAAATATAAAGGTTTGTTTTGACAATCATTCAATACAAAATAATAGTACCTTAAACAATATAGAAGTTCATTCTATCTCATTCATAATTGATCTGGGGACAGAAACTTCATGGCTGTTAAGACATCTCCATGTCCATCAAAGATCCCTCATGGACATCCTTCTATCTTCCCTTTTCTCTATAATTGTTATCTTACTGCTTATGGTCAAGATGACTGTTATGCCTCCAGCCATTAAATCCACATGCCAGCCATCAGAAAGATAGAAGAGACAAGGAATGATTGGTAATCTCTTTGACCATGTTTACAAAGAAGCTAACATGCTACAATTTACGTATCATGAACAGAGCTTAGTCACAAAGCCACACCTGGCTGAAAGGAAGAGTGGGGAAAGTAACCTTTACACAGCCATATACCCTGGTAAAAACTCAGGGGTTCTTTTACAAGATAAGAAGCAGAAAATGGATATTGGAGTTTGCATTCATCTCTAGTATAGAATGCTTCAAAATATAAAATAAACATGCTATTTAATCTGACTTGTAAAATAATATATGCCTTTTCTGCCTTAGCCATTCTCTTTCCCCTGCCCTAGCCACCCAGCCTGTAGGCCTTACCACAAATGTTCAAGCTTCTCTAATGATTTTGTTATATGTGGCTCATCCAGAGAAGTGTATTTACTGTATTTTGAAATAAGTGCTTTTTACCTAGAGTTCTCATTCTGAGCACCAAAATATGAGTGGTTCTCACTGGGGTCTAACAAGTCGCAATCTAACAAAAACATTACTCAAAAGGTTCATTTTACTGATGCAAAGTTCATATAACACAAAATTTACCATTTTAACCATTTTATGGACAATGCCTTTTAGTATATTTACAGCACTGTGCACCCATCACCACTATCTAATTTCAGAACATTTTCATCATCTCAAAAAGAAACCCTGAACCCATCAAGCATTTACTCCACATTCCTCCCTTCCACCAAACTCTAGCAAGCATTAATTTGCTTTCTGTCTCTATGGATTTACCTTATTCTGCATATGTCTAATAAATGGAATCATGCAATATGTAGCCTTTTGTGTTTCACTTATTTTAATTTACATAGTGTTTTACATCCTCCGTGTTGTAGGATGTATCAGTACTTCATTTCTTTTTATGGCCAAATTCATTCCATTATGTGAATACTCCACATCTTGTCTATGCATTCATCAATTAATGGACACTTTTTTTTCTGCTTTGGGGCTATTATTACTAATGCTGCTATAAACATTCACATGCAAATTTTTGTTTGGACCTATGTTTTCACTTTTCTTGGGTATAAATATCTAGAAAAGGAATTGCTGGGTAATATGGTAATTCTGTATTTAACATTTTGATAAACAGCCAAACTGTTTTCCACAGTGCCTAAACTATTTTACATTCTCACCAACAATATAAGGTTTACAACTTATACACATTCTCAGCAACAGTTACTTTCTGTTTGTTTGTCTGGATTTTTATTGTTGTTCAAGTACAGTTGTCTTGAATTTTCCCCCAACACTCCTCACCCACCCCTGCCTCCCACCCTCAATCCTACACCCTTTGGCTTTGTCCATGTGTCTTTTATATGTGTTCCTTGACAACCCTTCCCCTATTTTCCCCTATTATCCCTCTCCCCTCACCCCTCTGGTTACTGTCAGTTTGTTCTTTATTTCAATGTCTCATTATATTTTGATTTCTCGTTTGTTTTGTTGATTAGGTTGTTTGTTTTTTAAAAAAGATTTTATTTATTTATTTTTAGAGAAAGGGAAAGGGTGGGAGAAAGAGAGGGAGAGAAACCATCAATTGGTTGCTTCTTGTATACACCCTGACTGGGGACTGAACCCGAAACCCAGGCAAAAAAGGTATTGGTATTTTGACAGGGTTTTCACTGAATCTTTAGAAGAATTCAAAGAGAACTGCCATCCTAATGATATTAAATCATCCAATCCATAAACACAGGATGTCTTTCCACTTATTTAGGTCATCTTTAATTTCTTTCAACAATGCTTTATAGTTTTCAGTATACAAGTCTCCCGCCTCTTTGGTCAAATTTATACCTAAACATTTGATTTTTATACTACTTAAGTGGAACTGCTTTTGTAATTTTATGTTAAGATGTTTCTTGTCTTTAACACATAAAAGAGATTAATGATACTCTATAAAAATTAATTCACATTCAGATTGTTTTTTGCTGGTTTATAGAAATACAATCAATTATTGTATGTTGATCTTGAATTGTGCAACTTTGCTGAACTTTTTTATTAGCACAAATAGCTTTTTTATTATTCTTTAGGGTTTTCTGTATGTAAAATCATATCATTGTGAATAGAGATAATTTTATCTTTCCTTTTGAATATTGATAACTTTCATTATTTTTTTCTTGCCTAACTGTCCTGGGTAGAAATCCAGTACACTGTTGAAAGAAAATCATCAGAACAGACATTTTTGGCTTGTTCCTTATCTCACAGTAAAGTCTTTCAGTCTTTCATTGTTATATATGATGTTAGCTGTGGGTTTTTCATAGGTGTTCTTTATCTGATTGAGGCAGTTCCCCCTTTACTCCTATTTTGTTGAGTGTTTTTTCGTGTTCTTTCATTTATTTTATTTTATTATTTTTTATTGTTCTTCAAGTACAGTTGTCTCCATTTTCCTACCACCATCCTCACCCACACAAGCCATCCCAACCTCTCACCCCCAATTCTACCCCCCTTTGGCTTTGTCCATGGGTCCTTTATACATGTTCCTTGACAACCCTTCCCTCTTTTCCCACCATTATCCCCTCCTAGCTCCCCTCTGGTTGCTGTCAGTTTGTTCTCAATTTCAATGTCTCTGGTTATATTTTGCTTGCTTGTTTGTTTTGTTGATTAGGTTCCACCTATAGGTGAGATTATATGGTATATGTCTTTCATTGACTGGCTTATTTCACTCAGTATAATGCTCTCCAGATCCATCCAGGCTGTCACAAAGGGTACGAGCTCCTTTCTTTCTGCTGCATAATAATCCATTGTGTAAATGTACCACAGTTTTTTGATCCATTCATTTACTGATGGGCACCTAGGCTGCTTCCAGCACTTGGTTATTATAAATTGTGCTGCTATGAACATTGGGGTTCATAGGTACTTTTGAAGTGGTGTGTCAGGATTCTTAGGGTATAATCCTAGCAGTGGAATTGCCGGGTCAAAAGACAGTTCCATTTTTAGTTTTCTGAGGAAATTCCATACTGTTTTCCACAGTGGCTGCATCAGACTGCATTCCCACCAGTTTGCATTCCCACCAACAGTGTACTAGGGTTCCCTTTTCTCCATAACCTCACCAGCACTTGTTTGTTGATTTGTTTATAATGGCCATTCTGACTGGTGTGAAGTGGTTTCTGATTGTGGTTTTCATTTGCATCTCTGTGATGGCTAGTGATGCTGAACATCCTTTCATGTGTCTCTAGGCCCTCTGTATGTCCTCTTTGGAGAAGTGTCTGTTCTGGTCCTTTGTCCATTTTTTAATTGGGTTGTTTGTTTTCCTGGAGTGGAGTCATATGAATTCTTTCTGTATTTTGGAGATCAAACCCTTGTCTAAGGTATCATTTGCAAATATATTTTCCCATACAGTTGATTCTCTTTTCATTTTGCTGATGTTTTCTTTAGATTTGCAGAAGCTTTTTATTTTGATAAAGTCTATTTATTTATTCATTCCTTTATGTCCCTTGCTCTAGGGGACATATTGGTGAAAATATTGCTGCATGGAATATCTGAGATTTTCCTCAGACATTCCATGCAGCAATCTCAGACAATCTCAGATATTCCTCCCTACTTTCTCGTCTAAGACTTTTATGGTGTTATCAGTTATATGTAAGTCTTTTATCCATCTTGAATTTATTTTTGTGTATGGTACATGTTCATTCTCCATTTTCATATTTTTGCATGTGGCTATCCAGATCTCCCAACACCATTTGTTTAAGAGGCTTTTTTACTGCATTTATGCTTCTGCCCCCTTTGTCAAATATTAATTGACCATAGAGACTTGGGTTTATTTCCAGACCCTCTATTCTCTTCCATTGGTCTATGTGTCTGTTTTTATATCAGTACCAGACTGTTTTGATGACCATGGCCTTGTAATATACTTTGATATCAGGTACTGTGATCCCTCCTACTTTGTTGTTCTTTCTCAAAATTGCTGCAGTTATTCAAGGTCATTTATCATTCCATATACATTTTTGAAGTGTTTGTTCTGTACCTGTGCAACATATCATTGGTATTTTAATAAGGATGTTGAATGTATAAATTGCTTTGGGTAGTATGTGTTGTGTTGGGTAGTATGGGATGTGTTGAATGTATAAATTGCTTTGGGTAGTATGGACATTTTGATCATGTTAATTCTTCCAATCCATGAATATGGTATATGCTTCCATTTATTTGTTTCTTCCTTAATTTCTTTATTCAGTGTTGTGTAGCTTTCTGAGTACAGGTCTTTTACCTCCTTGGTTATGTTTATTCCTAGGTACTTTATTGTTCTTGTTGCTATTTCCAATGGTTTCTTTTTTCTGATTTCTGTTTCTGATTTCCTTGTTGGTGTACAAAAATGCCTCTGATTACTGAATATTGACTTTGTATCTTTCTGTTTTGCCAAATCACTTATTAGGTCAAGTATTTTTTTGGTGGAGTCTGTATGGTTTTCTAAGTTCACTATCAAGTCATCTTCAAACAATGACAGTTTTACTCCCTCCTTTCCAATTTGGATGCCTTTTATTTCTCTTTCTTGTCTGATTGCTGTGGCTGGGACTTCTAATACTATATTGAAAAGAAGTCATGAAAGTGGACACTCTTGTCTTGTTCCTGATCTTAGTGCGAAAGCTTTTGTTTTTGCCCATTGAGTATGATGTTGGCTGTAAGTCTCTTGTATATGGCCTTTATTATGTTGAGGTATGCTCCCTCTATTCCCACTTTGCTGAGTTTTTTTTTTATCACAAATGGATATTGTACCTTATCAAATGCTTCTTCCACATCTATTGATATGATCATGTGATTTTTGACTTTATGTATGATGTTATTGATTTGCTAATATTGTACCATCCTTGTAACCCTGGGATGAATCCCACTTGATCATGGTGTATGGTCTTTTTAATGTATTGCTGGATGCAGTTTGCAGTTTGTTGAGGATTTTAGCATCTATGTTCATCATAAATATTAGCCTGTAGTTTTCTTTGCTGTGTCTTTATCTGATTTGGGGATTAAGATGATTCTGGCTTCATAAAACAAGTTTGGGAGTCGGAGTCTTCCATCTTCTTGGATTTTTTGGAACAGTCTGTGAAGGACAGGGGTTAGGTCTTCCTTAAATGTTCTGTAAAATTCTCCTGTGAAACCATCTGGTCCAGGGCTTTTGTGTGCTAGGAGGTTTTTTTATTATTGCTTCAATTTTGTCAACTGTTATTGGTCTGTTCAGGCTTTCTGCTTCTTCTTCATTCAGTTTTAGAAAATTTTTCTAGAAATGTGTCCATTTCACCTAGACTTTCAAGTTTCTTGGCATATGGTTGTTCATAGTAATTTCTTACAATCCTTTGCATTTCTGTGGTATCAGTTGTAATCTGTTCTCTTTCATTTCTGATTGTGTTTACTTGGGTCCTCTCTCTTTTTTCTTGATGAATCTGCTTAAAGGCTTGTCAATTTTTTTTATCTTTTTAAAGAACCAGATACTGAATTTATTGATCCTTAGAATTGTTTCTTTGGTCCCTGTGTCATTTTACTGTGCTCTGATGTTGGTTATTTCCTTCCTTCTACTTGCTCTGGGCTTTTTGTTGTTGTTGTTTATTTAATTGTTTCTATCTTTTTTATGTAGGCCTGCATTGCTATGAATTTCCCTCTCAGGACTGTCTTTGCTGTGTTCCATAAGTTGTGGACTATTGTGAGTTCATTTTCATTTGTTTCCAGAAATTTTTTTATTTCTTCCTTGATCTCATTCTTAACCCATTCACTATTTAATAATAGCATGCTATTCAATCTCCATGAATTTGAATGTCTTTGAGTTTTTTTCCTTAAGGTTAGTTTCTAGTTTCAGGCCCTTGTGGTCTGAGAAGATGCTTGATATGATTTAAATTTTCTTGAATTTGTTAAAGCATGTTATGTGTTCTATTATGTGGTCTATATTTGAAAATGCTCCATGGGTATTTGAAAACAATGTGAATTTTACTTCTTTGTGATGAAAGGTTCTATATATATCAGTTAAGTCCATTTGACCAAGGGCATTATTCAATGCCACAATACCCTTGCTAATATTTTGTTTGGAAGATCTATCCATTTTTGACAGTGAGATGTTAAAATCCCCTAGTGTGAGTGTGTTGCTGTCTATATCTTTCCTGAAGTCCTCCAAGGTTTTGCTTATATATTGGGGTGCTCCTGTGTTGGGTGCATGTATGTTTATAATGTTTATGCCTTCTTGATGGATTCTTCCCTTGAGTATTATGAAGTGTCCTTCTGGGTCTCTTTTTATGATGTTTGCTTTGGAGTCTATTTTGTCAGATATAAGTAATGCTACCCTGGCTTTTTTCCTCCTGTCTATTTTCTTGGAATATTTTTTCCCATCCCATTCCCTTTCAGTCTCTGTAAGTCTTTTATTCTGAGGTGAGTCTCTTCTAGGCAGCATATGTGTGGGTCATGTTTTCTTATCCATTCAGCTACTCTATATCTTTTGATTGGAGCATTTAATCCATTTACATTTAAGGTTATTATTGATAGGTACTTATTCATTGCCACTTTACTCCCTTTCTATCTGTGCTCCTCTCTCTCTCACTCTTTTTCTTCCTTTTCTTAAAGCAGTCCCTTTAGCATGCCTTGCAATGCTGGTTTGGTGGAGGTGTATTCTTTCAGCTTTCTTTTGTTTTGAAATTCCTTATTTGCCTTTCATTTTAATTGAGAGCTTTGCCAGGTACATTAGCCTTGTTTGCAGGCCTTTGCTTTTCATTACTTGGAATATTTCTTGCCATTCCCTTCTGGCTTGGAGCATTTCCATTGAAAAATCAACTGCTAGCCTTATTGGGGCTCCATTGTTTGTTACATCCTGTTTGTCCCTTGCTGCCTTTAAGATTCTCTCTTTGTCTTAGAATTTTGCCATTTTAATTATGATATGTCTTGGAGTGGGCCTCTTTGGGTTCCTGTTGATTGGTTGCTTCCTGGATTTGTGTGACTTTTTCTCTCATCAAATTAGGGAAGTTTTCCATCATTACTTTTTCAAACAGGTTTTCTGTCCCTTGCTCTTCTTCTTCTCCTTCTGGTATCCCTATTATACAGATATTATTATGTTTCTTGTTATTCTGCAGTTACCTTAACCCCTCTTCATTCTTTCTGAGCCTCCTTTCCTTTCATTGCTCTTTCTGGGAAGTTTTTTTTTTTTTCTACCTTGTTCTCAAGCTTACTGATCTGATCCTCTGCTTCATCGAGCCTGCTTTTTATTCCTTCTACTGTGTTCTTCAGTTCAGAAATTGTATTCTTCTTTTCCTCTTGGCTCTTTATGATAGCTTCTATTTCCTTTTTTATGTTGATATAGCTTACAGTAAGTTCATCATAGTTTCTCTGTAGTTTTTTGAGCTTTCTTATAACCATTGCTTTGAACTCAATATCTGATAGTTGACTTGCTTCTATTTCATTTAGCATTCTTTCTGAGGATTCTTCCTTTCCTTTCATTTGAGGTTTTTTTCTTTGTCTTCCCATTGTTTGTGAGACTCTTCTTGTTAGCCTCTGCTTCTTAAATTGATCTGTTTTGACTCCCTGAGTTTGTGGTGTGATATTTTATGGTAGGAGACTTGTGAGATTCAGTGGTGCAGTCTCATTGATCTCCTGAACTTGGTGGTCTTAGGATACCCTTTATACTGTTTATGTTGGCTCTCTGGATATAATTGGGTTTTGATTGTTGTTGGGTCATTCTTTAGTGAGAGCTTCCCTCCAGCTGGTTGACTGAAGGTCACTCTGCCCACCACGTCTTATATCCTGTTATGCAGATGCTGCCAGAACAAAACCAGAAAGCCTAGGGAACAAACCCACATCCACAAAAATATATCCCCCCACCCCACACAATGCCACTATCAACAGCAAATGAACCAATGTTAATAAGGGTGTAGAGAGATCAAGATTATTATAAGAAATGAGAGAAATAAACTGTAGTATAAATTCTAATGATTTGCCCTGGCTGGTGTGACTCAGTGGAATGAGCGCGGGCTGCGAACCAAAGCATCGCAGGTTCAATTCCCAGTCAGGACACATGCCTGGGTTGCAGGCCATGGCCCCCAGCAACCGCACATTGATGTTTCTCTCTCTCTCTTTCTCCCTCCCTTCCCTCTCTAAAAATAAATAAATAAATAAATAAAATCTTTAAAAAAAATTCTAGTGATTTAATATGCACAAACTTGCTGGACAAGAAAAGAATGTTAGAAAGCTATGCAGGATAGAAAAGATCACTAATCATGCAGAAGGATGGATTTAATCACATTACAGTGGATTTAGTGTAGGTAGCCTCTAGTATTTACCAATTTTTTTTTTCTTTCTGGATCCAGCTCTGGTGATGTCAGATGTTGACTCAGTCTGACCTTAGGCAGCCTGCTCCAAGACTGCCAGGGATCTACCATCTATGGCTGCTTCCTTCCATTATTAATCTAGTCACTCTGCACTCATCAGTCAGGCTTAATCCCCATAGGGTGGGGTAGAATCCCCCTGGATCTGAGGCTGTTGTTTCCCCTCAGGCTGCTGCTGCTTAAAAGGGTGTAGTCTGTTTGCCTGAGCAGGGTGGCTGCTGCTGTCTGGGGGATGACTCAGCACTGGGATCCCGGGAACTACTCTCTCAGCTCTCTCCCCTAAGCTTCCATCCCCAGTCTCTCCTCAGGTGTCTCTAGCCCACTCTTCCCCCGCCTTTGCCAGAGCCGCGGGTAAATGACTACAAATGAAAATTTGTGTGTTAGCCCTTTAAATGGCTCTTTGCATCTCCAACCATCCATCTCTGGTGGAGAGCAACACTACTGTTTCCCACTGCCGGTTGTTATGTGTACTGTTTGGGCTCTGGTGTTCTAGGCTAGGGATCCCAGCTTAGGGTTTAGACCCCATTCTTCTCAGGGTGATCTAACCCACTGCTTAATTATTCCTGCAGCACTGCTGCCTTTGGGCACCCAGCCAGCCCTCCAAGTCTCCACCACACTCCTTACCAACAGGTTGTGCTGAAGCTGATTCTTCTGTCTGAGGTTATAAGGCTTCTCTCTTGCTATTTTTCAGTTGTTTGTTCTTGGTGATTTCTCCACGATTTAGTTGTAATTCCAGATTGGTCCTGGGAGGAGGTTAGTGTGGCTTCCATCCACTCCTCTACCATCTTGCCTCTCCTCTATTGAGTGTTTTTATCATGAAAGGCTACTAGGTTTTACCAAATGCTGTCTCTTCATCAGTTAAGGTGATCATGTGTCTTTTTCCCTTCATTCTATTTATATGATATATTATAGTAATTGATTTTCATATGTTAAACCACCCTTACATTCCTGGGATAAGACTCACTGGGTATGGTGTATAATCCTTTTAATGTGCCTTTGTTCTTATTCATCTGGGCAACTGGACAATCCAAATGGTTTAAACTAATTCTAATCAATGCAAATTATTTTTGAGAAAAGATGATATATAAAATACAAGTAATTAAATATTTAATGGTTAGAATTTTCTGTTTTGGAATGTCAATGAGAAAATGTTTGTAGATAGGAACATTGATGGGCAACAGTACATTATCTGTGCTCAAAGATACATGATCACATTTTACCATGGGAGAAATTCTACACTTTTTATCACTTGCTTATGCAAAAAAATGGTGGTAACCATTACATTTGAAGGGTTGATGGAACCATTATCTTTTAAAATGCACATCAGTAGTTTGTTTTCTAACAGAAATCCAGAATGAGTTTTAAATAAATATCTACAGTGATGGAAGGGTGTGCACAGCAAGTATGTTTTCAAATAATATTTGGTTATTTCCAAAATTCAGATTCATATTAATATATTTACTATCAAAGATTACTTAAAGGAAGGGAGAGAGGGAGGGAGAGAAGGAGGAAAAGATGGAAGGAAAGAGGGAAGAAAGGAAGCAAGGAAGGAAGGAAGGAAGAAAAATAACAAGGAAGGGAAAAAATGAGAAAACCCTCATCCTTGAAGTCAACTCTAAGAGATAAATCACACAAAAATTTTTTTAAAGATTTTATTTATTTATTTTTAGAGAGGGAAGGAGAGAGAGAGAGAGTGAGAGAAAGAGAGGGAGAGAAACACCAATGTGCGGCTGCTGGGGGACATGGCCTGCAACCCAGGCATGCGCCCTGACTGGGAATCGAACCTGCGATGCCTGGTTTGCAGCCCGCGCTCAATCCACCGAGCCACACCTGCCAGGGCAAATCAAACAAAATTTTTGAATAATTTAAATAAGTGTTTTACCTCCCAGGTCAACTATGAAGAGTATGCTGAGATATGTTTTTGGTGTTATTACTTAAATATTTGTTATTCTGTATGTACATGTATGCTGTTAAAGTCCAATGACCCAAAGATTACAAGAAACAAGCCTATAGTCTGACAGAATCATATTTATTGCCTCAATAAAGTGAGAGGGGTTTACCCTAGGGGGACTTTGGATTGCTGCTCTCAACGAAAGGAAGGATGGAGGCATCTTTTGTAAGGTTTGGTTTCTGTTACAGGATTCGATAGAACATCTCAGTGAAGTGAGGGCAGCTATGAACTGATTAGCATCTCTGAGGTCTAATCGTGGAAAGCAGGCATTAACTAAGAATTGGGTGATGTCTTGACTTAATGGCAGTTTGGCAGCTGAGTATCCCCAATAACAGAAAAGAATAACAGAATATACATGGGAGCATCATTGGTAAGAAAGCAACAAACATTCAAATTGGGGCAGGGAATGAGGGAAGAGTGGTACATAGCCTTGAGTGAACCAGTGTTTCCTGTTAATTTTGCAACTACTATTATTTGTGTCTGTTCTCCCTGCCTAATTAGCAACAGAGCTGCTTTTCTTCTGTTTTAATCCAAGACAGTTTTTTTTTTTAGTGTCAGACAGATTTTTACTATTATAGTCCATATATTCTAGCCATCTGTTGAGTGTCATATATAATTAAGAGCTTTTTTGTTTTTAATGATATTAAGTCTTTAAAGGCACTCTTTAGTATAAAAGCATGAATAATATCTATTTTGGGAGGTTAAATTTAAATTCTCTTTTAAATATTTACTAGGAAGTAAAATTCTCAAGGATCTGCCTTTCTGTCTTAATCATTGACTCTTTCTTTTCATCAGAGAAAGTTTTTATTGTTTTATCATTGACTCTTAAGGGACATAAAACAGGAGGGTTAATCAAGTTTTGCCTCCAGCAGCTATGACATGGATTTTTCAATAAAGACTAGTTTCATGCCAATCTTGATTATAAATAAATTTTCCCAAGGTATCTACAAACTCCTTGGGGGCAAGGATGTTGCTTTATTCACATTTGTACCCCCTCATAGCTTAACACAGACCTTTTATATATGACTCTCAGTAAATAATTGTTGGATTGAATCCTATTTATAAAAGAACTTTGAAAGCAATACATAAAAGATTAAGTATATTTATAAGATAAGAAAGAGAGAAATGGTGATCTTAACTGTACCTCAAAGTGTGTATGTCATTTTAATGCTTTCCCAAAGGCTAAGGGATAATCAATATCAAGGGGCAAAAACATGCTCTTTTTTTCCGAAAGAAAAGTGAGTTTCCACATATATTTAGTGAAAGAATGTCCTATCCTTTACTGAATACTTTAAAATCATGGCTTAGTCCTGTTTTATTTTTTCACCTGTTTTTCTAAACTTTATTAAATATAGAAGTATCTATCAAAACTTAGAATTAATGAATACTAAAAGTATTCATCTTTATAGTTAACATATCAACCATTAACCTATAACTTAGTGTTTATCTTAGAAACAAAGTTTTCTCTTTTTTTAATTTTATTTTAATCATTGTTCAAGTACAGTTTTCTCTCCTTTGCTCCCAATCCAGCCCACCCACCCCCTCCCATCTTCCCTCCCATTACCACCCTCCCCCTAGTTTTTATCCATGTGTCTTTTAACTTTGTTTCTGTAAACTCTTCCCCTTTTCCACTGAAACTCCCTCTTCTCTCTCCTCTGGTCACTTTCTGCCTGTCCTCTATTACAATGTCTTTGACTATATTTTGCTTGAGAAACAAAGTTTTCCCTGAACACAATAAAGTCTATTGATAATAATGGTAACCTTTGTTATTTTTCTATCTTGAGAACCCATGTCTTTGCTCTGCAGAACAATAGATAAGAGTTTGTATTTGTTTTGTTTCATTTTTTAAAAGTCAATTTTTCTTCAAGCCTGCTTCCTGAAACAGTGGGAAAACTTAGTTTAACCACAGTTTGAACAACACCTTTATATTGTAATTCTATTTATGATTTATGCATATATATATGCATAAAAGAGAAATATACAAAAAGCTATGAGAGTTCAGATGATCCAGAGATTTTTTTTTTTTTTTTTTGTCTAGAGAACACTGGATTTTCATGGGCAGCAAGGATTCTCTAAGGAAGGGGAAGATGCAAATTGAATAATAGATTGGGACGAGAAAATTCTCTGCAAATTTTAAGTTTTCCAGTTTGTTGTGGAGTGAGTTGAAAGTTAGTTTGGATCAGATATAGTGAAAGACAATTTTAGTTTGGATTCCTTTCAAAGCTAATTCTGCAACAAGAACTTGGGTGCATGCAGGTGGCATTTTTAAGAATCACTCTCATGAATAGTAAATGAGGAGCTGAGACAGTGAACGGAGAAAAGCCCCCCAAAGGGGTTCATTGATGAGCAAGTTACCTCTGTGGGCAACAGGGGCCCACTCCCTTTAGAGAATCCCCTGATAACCAATATGGAACACTGAATAATTATTCTACTGAAGGAAGGGAAAGATGGAGTATTTATCTTTAAAGTCTTATTCCCCATTGGTTGAGAGTTGAGGAATAAGGGTTACTACACCACCATATTTCTGAGCTGCTACTGCACGCAGCTAGTCAAACTCTCAGGCTGCTCAGGAAATCTCTCAGATAAAGAAGAAGAAATACAGGAGCCCAAGACGCAAATTTGGCAACAGGTTGGAAACTGCCTCCACCTGCAGTTTCATGTGAACTCATGGGAGCTGAGAGTATGGGAAGGGGCATCAAAAGAATCTACTACAGCAGCCTTTGATGCCAAAGTGAGGATTTTTCAATAGATGATGGAATTCTTGAAATTAGCTGGGAAATTCAGAAATATGAAGATGAGTGCACCAGGAAGATGCATATAGAATTGCTTCAAGGATAAACACGAGAATAAAATGGTGAATGTGGCTATCCCTGTCTTGTTTCTGATCTTAATGGGAAAGAGAAACTTTCTATTAGTCTTGGGGATATAAAATACAACACAGGAAATCTAGTCAGTAATTTTGTAATAACTATGTATGGTAACATTTGGATACTGGAAATATCAGGAGACTATTCCACAAAGTATATGATTGACTACTATGCTGTACACCTGAAACTGATACAAAATAATATTTAATGTAAACTGTGACTGAAAAAATTTTAAAAAGAAAGGAGTAGGCAACTTTTTGAGCCTAAATCATTTGGAGATTCTTAGAAAGCCAAAAATATGTAACTGGGAGCAGGTGATGTACAGAAATTATGAAGGTAGTGTTTATCCAGTCAATTCAATATTATAAGGACACTCAGACCTCCCTATTCCCTCCAGTTTCATTTCTACCTCTGGGACAGATTCTGGTTTGAGTTATGGTTCTGAATTTTGCTATCCATTAGAATTATCTAAGGAGGCTTGTTAAAATCCTGATATTCAGGCCTCTCCAGAGGCCAATTAAATCAGAGTAGTGACATCTAGGGTTCAGTGGTTTTCAAAGCTTCCTGGATGATTCCAATGTACAGCCATGATCAAGAACCATTGAGTTATAGCTATAAAATATTAATAAGTTCTACTTTCATACTCAACATCAAGTCACCAGTTCTAATTCTGGTTTTGTCCTGGTCACTGGGTTTTTTGTTTCTTCCTGGAAAGCATTATCTTTCTTATTCAACCACTATGGTAACTAGATTCTGCTCCCTTGTTAATATTCCCAGCACCCATGTCCTCTATTTTTGCCAAGCTTCTCCAGCCTTGATCAATATCTGAACTTTAGTCCTAAGGGTAAAAGTTTGTTGGCTGGTATTTCTGATACCAGTAGCCTGCCAATCTGAATGTCTTCATCACAGTCCCATGCCCCAACCCTAGCCAAATGAAGTCTCTAAGCCTCACAGAGCTGATTCCTCTGAAGTTCACAGCTAAAGTATGGTTTGTTTTTCCTAATTATTTCCATTATATAATTTTTCTGTTATGTAATAAGAATCCATTATGCTTCCCTTTTCTGAAAGAGCTGAGTGAAGCTCTAGTTTAGATTTTGGAAATTTGAAATTCAAATGTGTGGAATACTTGCTATCAAGATTGAAGCAAGTTGACAAAGCAGATCATCTCTTCTAGCCTGCTCCCTCACTGTCACAGATGGTAATGAACACAAAAGATATGGCCTCCCATGATGCCATTACTATTCTTTTCAACAAATGTATACACTTTTACTGCATCTGTGACAAACTTGCTTCTTCCTTGCAGCTTCAGGTTATGAAGTGTTTTTCTCCTTCCCCAATCTAATCCAAGCCCTTATGCTATAGCTTTCATACTTTCTTTTTTTTTCATACTTTCTTCATTAATTCACTTCTCCCTCCAATTACTTGAATCTCTAAAAGGTTATTTATATCTGCCATCTTAAAAACAAACAAAAAAACTAAAAAGCAATAATCTCTTCTTTGGCCCTAAAATTTCCTCAAGGCAATATTGCCCTTTTGCTTTCCCTTCACTGCAAAAATAGTTAAGAGTGGTCTACGCTCAATGGATTCACTTCCACAACACAATAAAATCTCACTTATGAGAACTCTTCTTTACTGAAACTGCTACTGCAGAGGTTCATAATGACCTTCTGGTTGCTAAAACTAAATAAATGTTTCCATAATTGTCTGATGGCCTCCTTACAACATTTAACAATTTATTTTCTCTCCCTTTGAAACCTCTTCTCCACCACCTGGAGTGACATTATTCTCTTGCCTCTCTAGCCACTCTGTATCACTTTCCTTTACAGGCTTAGCTCTCCCCATGCTGGCTTTAAGCACAATTTTTACTACAATCCCAATTTTGACACACTTCTAAACTTCACATTTTCTATGAGTTTATTCTTGCTTCTTTTTGGTTCCAAGATCTTTATATCCCACATAAATATCTTGTCTAAATTCTAGACATGTATTTTCAACCTCCATCCACATGCACCACAGATATCTCAAATTCAACCTATTACTTTCCAAGCCATTGTCACTTGGCTGCTACCTCTACCACTCTACTGAACATGCTTGGGAAAACATCTCTAAAGTTTTCCTAGTTGAAAAAGGTAACTGAAATTCCCTCCTTAGGAAATATTTTTTACTTCCAGACTACAGTATTCTCCTGTGCCATACATATATTTCCTCTCTGAACATTTTTTCTCCCTCTTTTACACACTTATATTTTCCAACTTGCTCTGTAGATCTTATTATTCCTCTAGATTCTGAGCTATGGTACAGTTAACAGTTAGGCAGCACCTACCGAGTCAGAAGAATCCTCATGCTTAGTGTACTGGAGGAGGAGCATGCATAATAGAAAGTTACAGTTTATTTTTTTTGTCCATTCAGCACTTTATGTCTTTTGATTGTAAAGTTATGGTCCAAACTATTAAAGAAGAGGTGAGAGAATGATGTTGGCAGGACCATTTGTGAAGGGATGTAGAGTGTTCTGTTCAAGTTTAGTATAAGTGGAAACATGTTTTGAACCAAGTATAATGGCAAAGTCACTGCCTCCAATTCTTAAGTTTTTCTGAACTACACTAAGTCATGGTTATTAAGAGAAGACTAGGGCAACAACAAAATACATATAATTTATTATTTGTTTCTGAGCCAAATGAAGGTAGAACTCATTCTTTCATCTCTGAATTTCCAATATCTAACATACTATCTTATCATTGTAAAAACAAAAATATTTTTTAAATGAATGATACAAATGCCCTCAGGACACAACCAATGAGACATTTGTGCTTTTTGACTTACACAGCTTTCAGAAGCTCAGTGGCAATGGGAGAGAAATATGGTGATTGGTATGTCCAGTAATTGGTAATTTGTAAGGTGGACCCAATGGAAGATGAAGCAAATAGAACCAAAATGAATGTTTTTAAATAAGATTAGTTGAGTTCAAGTGACAGAGAAAAATATATATCTGATAGGAACATGGGTGGGAGAGAGGTAGTAGGAGAGTGGGCTATGGTGAGAAGGGGAAATTCAGAGTTTCCAGTCTTGGGTGAGGATAGAACTGAGTGATAGTAAGTCTCAATTTGTGACTATTCCAGAATCAATTGAAGCTATGAGGAGATGAGGCAGGGCAAAAATCCATGATACCAAGTATTTGATGATAGAGTGGCAACAGAGGTAGGGAAGATCACCCCAATCCAAGTGCTAAAGAAAGTGAGAGAAGTTTCTGTCTGAGAAAGTGCCACAGTGTTTAAGAGTACAGACTCTGGATTCAGAACTGTGGTTTAACTCATACTTCTATTGTTTATCAGCTGTGTAACCCTAAACAAGTGACCTTGGGTAAGTTATTTGATCTAGCCAAGCCTATTTATCATCTTCTGTAAGGCAGACAAAATAGCATCTATCTCACAAGGTTGTTATTCTGATTAAATGAGAAAAATGCAAGTAAAATGCTCTAACAAATGATGGCTAATATGTAGTAAGCCCTCAGTAACTGTTAACTGAAAAACATAAACATTGGTCATGAAGACAGGGCAACCACAATATGAGAGTTAACTTGACTTTCAAAAAATAAAAAGTGATTTAAATTCATTCTTGTTATTGAGCCCTGGCTGGTGTGGCTCAGTGGACTGAGTGCTGACCTGCAAGCCAAAACGCTACCAGTTCAATTACCAGCCAGGTTACAGCCTGGGTTGCTGGCCAGGTCCCCAGTAGGGGACGTGCGAGAGGCAACCACTCTTTGATGTTTCCCTCTTTCTCCTTCCCTTCCCCTCACTCTATAAACAAACAAACAAACAAACAAACAAATAAATAAATAAATAAAATCTTTTCAATTCATTCTAGTTATTGAGGCCAAATACATTCTTTCCAGGGAGCTGAATAAAACCTACCAATGTAATCATGGAACTATTTCTAGTAATCTTTGAAAAGTAGCTTAATTTAGCCTGGGTTCCATAGAAAATAAATCATAAGGCAAATGCTTAATGCTAATATTTTATAGGCATTCAATCTCAAGAATGAAGAGTTAGAGAAAGGGGTAGTGAGGCATAAAGGGAAAACAAATATAAAAAAGCATGCGACCTAGTTGGTCATGATAAGTTAATTGCTTCATCTTACCAGATGACTTGAGAGTCAAGTAAGGGCAGTACTGCCCTTAGACCCAGACAACAGGGAATCCTTGCTTTCAACCATGCATGATACACACACACACACACACACACACACACACACACACACACTTAAAGAACACATGCATGCGTCTTTCACTAGAGATACAGCACTCAGTAGTTCTGGCACAGCCATGGTATGTGTTGTAAACATCTGCTTTCATGACTGACACCATCCAGGCCTCAGGAAAATATCTCTCAACATCTTTTGCCTTGTACTCTGATGCCGGTGATGGGTTGTCCCACAATGTCCCATTATTGGAGACGGAGTTGTTACGTACCCCACACTGAAGGAAAGATTTGAGTTACAGAAGCACTTAGGCAAGAGAAAAATAATAATAGTTTACTTGTACTTGTTCCCTTGGACTGAGTGAAGTAGATTCTTGCATTCTCTAATTGAGAAGAAGCCTGATAGATACTCCTTTTAATTTAACTTCTGTCTTTCTGTATTCATCCATCCTCCTTCCAAAATCCCCAGAAAATTTTTCTTTTACCTTCTCCAGTACCTCATACTTTAGAAAAGAGGTGTGTTTCTGCTTAGAGGAGATGAATGGTGGAAGCAGGTGTTTCCATCACTCATCTTCCTCAATTCAGCATCCCCACCAGTGAGAACCTCACTACTTACCAGAGAATGAAGCTACTCTCACCTAAGTCAGCACTAACGTTTTAACTCCCTGAGGACCACTAAGGCAAATATCTTAGGAAGAGAGCTTTTTCTTCTAGTTGCTATAATCCTGTTCCTAGTTGAATGCTAAGAGTGATATAGTAATGTTTGGTGGCATGTGGTCCTCCTAGAACTAGATTTATGTAACAGAGTCCACCACATTAGCTGTAAATGACTATCACGTTGATCCCGTATGGGTGTTACCAGCCTCAAATGAATTCTTAATAGCATTTATAAATTATGCAGACACCTTAACATAAAATTAATAAAAATTCTACAGTAAATATTTTTATTTATGTATTAGATATAACCCCCAAAAGTAAGATAGAGTATATTTTCTCAAGAAATTTCTAGAAAATATTCACATCCTCCTCTTTGTTTTGTTTAAAGCAAGTATATCCAAACTAAATGACTGTAATAACTGTATGTTGTTTCCATTTGTGCAAAAATAAATTTAGATTCATGAAAAATTATACAGAGCTCTTGATTACAAATGAACAAGCTGTTAAGAATTTCTCTTTTTTCTTTCTTTTTATTGTTATTCAAGTATAGTTGTCTCCATTTTCCTCCTACCACTCTCCCCATCCCAACCATCCCCTCCTCCCACCCTCTATCCTACCCCCCTTTGGCTGACTATTATAAATTGTTGAAAGCAACTTAAAAAATTTTTTACATCCATGATTTTCCAGTTCATTAGTCCATTAAACCCCTTGTTCAAATGAAATTTTGTAAGTGGAATCTCATCAACAAAACAAGCAAGCAAGCAAGCAAAATATAACCAGAGACATTGAAATTGAGAACAAACTGACAGCAACGAGAGGGGAGATGGGAGGGGATAATGGGGGAAAGTGGGGGAGGGTTGTCAAGGAACATGTATATAGGACTCGTGGACAAAGCCAAAGGGGGTGGGATCGAAGGTGGGAGGTGGGGATGGCTGGGGTAGGTGGGAGTAGTGGGGAAAAATAGAGACAGCTGTACTTGAATAAGAATTAAAAATTAAAATTAAAAAAGGAAAGTCTGAACAGTCAACCAAAAAATAAAATAAAACTGGTAAAAAGCATATCACTGTAGTTGAAATAGGGTTGTAGTTACTCTGATAACTGCTCATTACCTCTGCCATTGAGGGACTTAGGGTTGGAGGTAGATTCCAAATTCCCTAGGGTTTTACCCATTGCAGTTGAACCATATTTCTCATGGTTTCTTTATCTGTTCTCTTGGAGGGCCCCAAAAGTAGTCAAATTGTTGAAAAGTGGATGCACTACTTCCTAACTAATCATTTAGTAAGATGCCATTTTTCTCCTAATTGTACAAAGAAGTAAAATATAAAATTCAACCTTAGCAACAAAATCTAAGTCATATAATTTCTAAAGTACACTGATATTTCAATCTTTTAATAAGGATAGTTCATGTTGTTTAACAAGCATATTAATGTATCCTATAGTCTTCTAACAATGAGATTTCATGAAAAGGAATACGAGAGTAAGTTTTTTTTCAATAATTTTTAAAAGATTTTATTTATTTATTTTTAGAGAGAAAGGAAGGAGAAAGAGAGGGAGAGAAATATTAATGGGTGATTGCCTCTTGCACGCCCCTTACTGGGGACCTGGACCACAACCCAAGCATGTGCCCTGACTGGGAATTGAACCTCTGACCTTTTGGTTCACAGCCCATGCTCAATCCACTGAGCTACACCAGCCAGGGTGAAAATATTAAGTTTTTAAAACCAGCAAAGAATAAATGTTATTCAAGTCCAGAAATTTATTCTGTCTGCCAAAGACAATCATTGTCTCTTGTCAACATAGTTAGACTACATTATCAACTTTATCCCGGTCTTCACACCCTTTCCCCCACCAAGCCATCCTTCAACTGTTGCTTGAGTAATCTTGAAGAACACTTCTAATTGCATAATTGTCCTGCTGTAAATACTGTAGGGACTGCTCCTTTTTTCCCAGCAGAGTTTAAAATCCCCCATAAATGAGTGGAAATGCTGTCATCAGCAAATGTGATATAAGACTACAAACATGAAGCGAGATTGTCAAAGATGTGTGATCTCTGTCTTGTCTGTCTTTCAGAACAAAATTTCATGACTGTCACGGTGGTCTGTTCACTATGGATAAGAACCAACAATCAACTAAGATTTCCTTTTTTTTCTCTCTAAATGTACAATTTGTATTTAGAGCCAAAAATGGGGTACATTCTTAGAAGAAGAAAGAGTGTGAAAGTAGAAGAATTTTCTGTGCATTATTTAGAGGGAAACTGCTACCAGGTCAGGGTAGACTCAGGTTTTGTAGCACCTAAAACTTTAAAAATGTGGGGAGGGATAGGGTTATTTAAGACAGTAAGCACAGAATTACATGCACACAAATTGGAGTAGGGCTCGAGAGGGGCTTATGATGTATGGGGCACTAGAACTGAAATTTCATTATCTTCATGGTAAATCTACAAAAGAGCCAGAAAAAAAACACCTTTGTAGCTACGATCTATCTGTGGTACCCTTTTCTAGTTATTTTCTGTACTGTACTTTAATAATGTTTTTTTAATCCCTTAGTATCCTCCCCTTTCTGAATGTCATGTTGGTCCCTATGTTTCAATTATAGCTGTAACTCATGATCCCAAACTATTTAGGCAATACAAATTTTAGGTGGTTTATACTTGGAAGTCTTTTCTTCTTCCTGTTAGCCATACAGTGAGTAGCTTTGCTGCTTCCCATTTCCCTGTTTGTTATTAGTACAGGAAATATGTGACTCAGTTAGCTGACATAACCCAGTTTATGCCTGTTCTCCTGGCATAATTATGAAAACCACCTTCTTGCAGAAAACTGTACTTGAACAACAATGAAAATTTTTAAAAAAGAAAATAAGCCCTGGCTGGCGTGGCTCAGTGGATTGAGCGCGGGCTGCGAACCAAAAGCATCGCAGGTTCGATTCCCAGTCAGGGCACATGCCTGGGTTTTAGACCATGGGCCCCAGCAACCGCACATTGATGTTTCTCTCTCTCTCTCTTTCTCCCTCCCTTCCTTCTCTAAAAATAAATAAATAAAATATTTTTTAAAAAGAAAATAAAATAAAAACGAATAAATCATTTAAAAAAACTGCTTTCTTTCTGGAGCTCCACTGAACCAGAAAATACTAGAACGATAGCAGAGAGAGAGGAGCTTGTTAAAGAGATCCAATACCATTTGTGACAGCATGGGTGAACCTAGAGGGTATTATGCTAAGTGAAATGAGTCAGACAGAAAAAGACAAGTAACATATGACTTCACTTATATGTGGAAGTGGAAGAACAATATAAGTAAACAAACAAAGCAGAAACAGACTCGTAGATACAGAGAACAGACTGATGGTTGCCAGAGGGATGGGGGGTTGGGGGACTGGGTAAAAAAGGTGAAGATATTGAGCAGTAGAGACCAGTAGTTACAAAATAATCATGAGGATGTAAAGTACAGCATAAGGAATAGAGTCAATGATATTGTAATAACTGTGTATGGTGCCAGTTGGATACTGGAAATATCAGGAGGAACACTTTGTAAAGTATATGATTGTCTCACCATCATGTTGTACAACTGGAATTGATACAAAATAATATCGAATGTAAACTTTAATTGAAAGTAAAGCTAAACAAAAACACAAAAAAGAGATCCAATAAAGCTGTTTTTAAACCTTTAGGTTCACCCTCAACCTGTGCATGCATGGATCTGATCTTAGTTACTAGATACCTTACAGAATGAGCTATGATAGACTTTCATCTAGTTCCCAAACTGACCACTGGGTGGCGTACATGAGGGACAGTTCCAAATAACTGGCAAAGCCTTCAACAACTGAACGGCCATTGCTACCAAAACCCACAGAAGGTAGGTTTTAATTTGCAGCCTGAATCAAATTAGGTCAAGCACATGCTATCACAAAAATATTCTGACCTATTCAAGTACCTACTAAAAAATATCGACACCCTTTGTACAATTTAAACAAGACCCAGTCTCACAATGTAATATTCAAAATGTCCAAAAAACAATCCAAATCACTCAACATATGAAGAATCTCAGAAATCTCAACTCACATGGAAAAAGACAATCAACAAGTGCCAACAAGATGACACAGACAATGGAATGCCCTGACACAGACTTTAAAGCAATTATAATAAAATGCTAGAAAGAGCAATCACAGGCCCTCCTGAAATGCAAGTTAAAATTAGAAGTATCTGCAAATAAATAGAATATATAAAGAAGAATCAAATGAAAAGTTTAGGAATGAAAAATACAACTGAGATTTTAAAACCTTACTTGATATTGTCAATAGCAGAATCAAGGTGACCAAGGAAAGAGTTAATGAACATTAAGCCATTTCAATGGAAATTATCAAGTATGAAAAACCAGAGGAGGGAGAAGAGGGAATCTCAGGGGAAAAGGGGAAGGGTTTACAGGAACAAAGTTAAAAGACACATGGATAAAAACTAGGAGGAGGGTGGTAATGGGAGGGAAGTTGGGAGGGAGGGATGGGTGGGCTGGATTGGGAGTAAAGGAGAGAAAACTGTACTTGACCAATGATTAAAATAAAATTAAAAAAACAAATCAAAATAAATTGAAAAATAAACAGGGCCATTATTATCAAACTGCTAAAGACTACAGACAGCCCTGGCTGGTGTGGCTCAGTGGATTGAGCATGGGCCTGTGAACCAAAGGGTTGCCGGTTGAATTCCCAATCATGGCACATACTTGGGTTGTGGGCCAGGTCCCCAGTTTGGGGGGCATGAGAGGCAAGCATGCATTGATGTTTCTCTCCCTCTCTTTCTCCTTCTCTGCCCGTCTCTCTAGAAAATGAATAAATAAGATCTTTTTTAAAAACTATAGACAAAAATCTTTAAAGCAGCCAGAGAAAAATGATGCATTACTTATTGTACAGCATTTATTTAAATGATGTTAAATTTCTCATCAGAAACTATGGTGGCAGGTGAGTAGAACATTTTTTAAATGCTGGAAGAAAAGAATTTTCAATTCAGAATTCTATATTCAGAGAAGATATCCTTCAAAACAGAGGGAGACTAGACTTTGTGTGGTGATCACACAATGCACTATACAGGTGATGTGTTATAGCATTGTACACTTGAAACTTTTATAATGTGTTAACCAATGACACCCAATAAATTTAATTAAAAATAAAAGTGAAAGAGCCTGGCTTGTGTGGCTCAGTGGATTGAGCATCAACCTGTGAACCAATGGGTCACTGGTTTGATTCCCAGTCAAGATATATGCTTTTGTTGTGGGCCAGGTCCCCAGTAGGGGATGCGCGAGAGGCAACCACACTTTGATGTTCCTCTCCCTCTCTTTCTCCCTCCCTTCCCCTCTCTCTAAAAATAAATAAATAAAATACTTTTAAAAAGATTCTTTAAAAAGTGAAGGATAGACATTCTCAGCTGTAGGAAAAGTAAGATAATTCACAGCCAAAAGACCTACTCTAAAAGAACAGCTAAAGAAAGTTCTTTGGTTGAAAGGGAAATCATACCAAAGTAAACCTGGAACATCAGGAATAAAGGCACCAGAAATTCTAAATATCTGGGGGAAAATAAGAGAGAAGACACAAATTACCAATATCAGAAATGAAAGAGAGACTAGCACTGAAGACCTCACAGACATAAGGAGGATAATAAAAGAATATTATAAACAACTTCAGGCACGTAAATTGAACAATTGAGATGAACTAGACCAGTTCCTTGAAAACCACAAAGCACCAAAACTCACCCAATATAAAGTATATAATCTGAATAACCCTATAACTATTAAATAAATCCAACAAAACATGTACATAATCTCTATGTTGAAAATTGTAAAAAGCTGGGAAAGAAATCAGAGAAGACCTAAATCCATGGAAAGACATACTGTTTTCATGGATTAGAAGACTCAATATATTAAGGGGACAGTCTTAATATATTAAGAATGTATTAATATATTCTCCCAAAATTACTCAAGAGTTTTAAAATAATACCAATATAAATTCCAACAGTAGTTTTGTAGATATAGGCAAACTGATTCTAAAATTTATACGGAAGGAAAAATAAAGTATAATAGTTAAAATAATTTTGAAAAAGAAAAATAAAATGGGAGGAATCACTATAATTGATATTAAAGCTTACTATATACTACAATAATCAAGAAAGTATGGTATTTGGAGGGAGGTAGACATGTAGAACACTAAACAGAATACAGAATGCAGAAAAAGATAAGTTTGGCTATTTAGTTTTGACAAAATTATAAAAGGAACCCAATAGAAAAAATATAGTCTTTTCAATAAATGGTTTTACAAAACATGCCATACACAAAAAAACTGAAACCTACTTTGTACTTTTATACAAGACCTATTTTAAAATAGATCATAGACTTAAATATAAACATAAAATTATAAACTATTAGAACAAAACATATGAGAAATCTTTCTCACAGAAGTTTACGTGAAGAGTTCCTTAGACATGACACCAAAAATACAATCTATACAAGAAAAAAATTGATAAATTGAAGTGTATCAAAATTTGTTAAATTTTCTCTGTGAAAGACACTGATAAGAGGAAAAAGAGAGAAGTTATACACTGGGAGACCATATTTGCAAATCTTATATCTGACAAGGGATATCCAGAACATATCTAAAAAGGGGTATCCAGAACATACAAAGAATTCTCAAAACTTAGTAATAAGATAATGTACAATCTACTTGAAAACAGGCAGAAGACTTGAGCAGGCACTTCACCAAGGAAGGTGTAAGGACAGCAAATAGGCATAGGAAAAGATGTTCAATGTCACTAGTCATTAGGGAAATGCAAATTATACCCTAATAAGATACCATTATACAACTATTAGAATGGCTGAAACAAAAAATACTTACATTCTTTGCATAGTGGGTACATGGTGCAATATATAGATCCTGTGTCATAGAAATGTATACTTGAAGCCTATATGATCCTATTAACCAATATCACCCAAGCAAATGTAATAAAAAGTTGAAAAATACTGACATTATCAAGTGCTAATGAGGATGCAAAGCAACTGGAACTCTCACACAGTCTTGGCGGAAATACAAAATCATCTAACACTCTGAAAATTGGTTTGACAATTTCTTAAAAAGTTAAACAGCTACCATATGACCCAGCTATACCATTCCAGGGTATTTACCCCATAACAAGAATTGGAAATATTTTTCTGTGAAGAGGTGGGTAGTCAATATTTTAGGCTTTGCAGGTCATACAGTCTCTGTCTAGCCCAGTCTGGATAATAAATTATTTGGTCAGCCTATTTATCAACTCTTTCACAACAATATCTACTCCTAATTTTATTCATTATTTACAGATGAGGATACTGAGGCCCATGGTTATTTTATCATTGGATGATTGTGTCAAGAGCTGAAACTATGATATATGAATGCAAAGCCTGAGGTTTATCCAGCCTTCCATCAGATGGCTGCTCATCAGATCAGCTGCCATGCAGTTGATCTGATTACATCAGGTCATCCTTTATGGGGAAATTTATCAATGAGTTCTGACATAAGTTGGGCAAGGAGGAACTCTCTGAGGAGTGAAGATTTCAGGCATAAATGAAAAGAGAAAGTGAGTTATGTGAATTTCAATGGTAATAGGCATTACAAATACAAGAAACATCAAGTGAAACATTTGAGGCAAGATCAGATCTGTGTTCACTGAGTAGCAAGGTCAGTGTGTCTCAGGAAAAGAGAGTGAAAGGGATAGTAGTAGGATACATGCTCAAAGTAGACATTGCCCAGATGATATGGAGCTTTGCAAGTCATAGTGGGGACTTTGAATTTTAATTTAGGTATATGGGAAAACTGACGAAGGGTTCTAAATAGGGAAGTAATTCATCTGACTTATGCTTTTGAAATTGCACTATAGGAAAGCCAATATGAAAGTGAAGCTGGGGGACCAGTTAGGAGGTTATGGAGATAAAGATGACTTTGTCTAGGGTGGTAACTGTGGTAGATATGAGAAACAATGGAATTCAGGATATATTCTGAAGACGGGTTGCCAGGATTTGCTGATGGATTGCATAAAGAGTCTAAGAGAAAGAGATATTTTCCAAGTTCTGTGCTAAGCACTATGAGAGCAATGAGAAGTGGTCAAATCAAGGATGTATTTTGAAGAAAAAGGTCACAGGACTTGATAATAAACTGGGAAAATGGTGGAAGGAAAAGGGAATAATTAAAGATGACTCATAAGTTTTAGGTCTGAGCAAATGGGTAAACAGTATCACTATATAATAAGGCAGGAAACTCTGATGAAGCAGTAGGTTTGGGAAGAAAATTAAAAATTATGCTTCTTAATTCAAGTAGAACTATAAAGCATGTGGTTCCATATATAAATCTGGCAACAGGAAAGAGATCAGGGCAGGAGATATAAATTTTGGAGTCATCACCATCTAAATAGTACTTGAAAATCACAAGAGTGGGTGATATCTCCTGGGGATAGTGTGTCGATTTAAAAAAGAGGGACAATGGCTGCACTCTATTCCACTCTATTCTTCAGAGGTCAGGAAGAAGAGCATGGGTTAGCAAATGAAATTTGGAAGGAAGCAAGCCAATGACGTAGAAGGAAAACCTGGAAACCCAAGTGAAGAAAGGGTTTCAAGGAAGAGAATATTATCAACTGTGTCAAATGTTGCTGAGAGGTCAAGGAAGGTGGGGATTGAAATTGATTATAAGGCTTGGTATTAAGTAGGTGGGTCACTGGTGACCTTGATAAGAACCCTTTCAGAGTAGAGGGCATAAAAGTCTGAGAGGGGGAAGTGAGAAGGTGGAGACTAACTCTTTTATGCTAGCTCTCTTTTATAGGGGATGGAATAAGAGGGGCATTACTTCAAGTGAATGATTTTTTTAAGTGGGTCCAAATATATAGTTCACAGTTGATAAGAATATCTGGATAATTACCAAGTTCCAAGGACACATTGTTAGGGAGCTCTATTGTAATTAGAGTTTGAAAATCAATAAAAGTTATTTTCTGTCCTGAAATATAAATGTTGTGTGTTAAATGATGAAACAGAACCAAGTTAATATTTAATTCAATATGAGGATAATCTTTGAGGTCAATTCCATACATTTAAATGAAGCAAATGACCAGCTCCAAAGATAGCTTAATAACTTTACATCTTTGAGAGTCATCTCTAAAATCACAATAGTTGATATAGCTATCTTCAGAGCTAGTCATTTAATACATGGCATTGACCTACTTTCCTCTTCAATTATTTAAGTTAGCTGTTCAGTTGAATCTTGTCCTTGCAATGTGAAGAAAAGAACTGTAATTTGTTGTACAGTTTTTAGTCAAAATTATAGTGTTCATTTGACAAAGGGAATAGTTGCAAGTAAATGTAAAATAAGTTAAAGCATACTAAACTCATTTTTTTAAAAACATTACTTTGCCAGTATGAAGAAATGTAGATTACCATTTTACCAGGTTTTTTTATGTTAAACAAATCATCTTCCAAGTTATTTACTTGAGTATTAATTTACATCTAGCACTTGCATAGGCAATTGTGAGGATTGAGATTTCTCTCATTTTACTTTTCCTCAGTAAATATAATACAAAGTAGTTTTTTGGTAAAAGGAGAATCAACAGAAAGGCTGTGCTACCTATCCAAATATGACTGCTCTCCTACATGTATGGTATTAGGTGCTATGGTTTTCACACTGTACTTTGAAAGCCTGATTTCCTTCCCTTTCCACTAAAGATTATCTGCTTCTCGATTCACTGGCAGATAATGACAAAACACTGCCCATACTGCCAAAATGGGACTCGAGCAAAAATCCCACTAAAACAGCAAGAACCTTCTCTCCCTTTGCCCAACATTGAGTCACTCACTTACAAATTATCATAACAAGTGACAGATATTTTTCCAAATGAGAAACACAATTTTCATAAAGCCCCCAAATAAAGTGACTGATTAAAATTTTTGCAAAGCATCAGACACTCTGACACAGTAACCACATAATAAATGTTTTCAAGTTGTTTCTAGTTTGACTCTGAAGACAAACCCAAGTAGAGATGTATTTTTTTAAAAAGAAGACAAAGAATCATGCAATAAATTTAACTGAGGACATGGAAACAATAGTTAATTTTAATTAATCATCACTAAGTCAGATTCAAAGATGTTATGAAAATTCATTTTGAAGTCACTCTTGAACATTTTCTGAAATGGTTCCATTTCTAAAACAAATACTCATGATCTTAACCCTGAGGGACATGCTAACTTCTTAGTTCAAGGTCTTCATAAACATAAATGTATATGAAACTGTTATTTTTAAGTATATTTTATTGATTATGCTATCATAGTTGTCCCATTTTTTCTCTGCTTTTTCCCCTTCAGCCTACACTCCCTCCCTCCAGCATTCCTCCCCCATATCAAAAAATTTAGTAACACAGCAAGCATAATCTTTAAATCAGTAAATTGTAATCTAATTTGAATTATATACAATATTATTATCTTTTTATTCTTTCATTTTTATCTCTAGCATGTTTTGAGTGCCCTAGAATTAGTATGGAGTCAACAACTGACAAAAATATGTAGAATTTGAAGATAATTTAGAGAAGAGCAAAAATAATAAGAAGGATGAGGTCTTGGAAAGTCAGCATTTTGAAGAAATTGAGTATTTCCCATCACCCTCAAAAAGACAGGATTTTAATTTACTTTTATTCTACTTGTCTGTGGAATACAAAGTTGAATATCATACCACCAGGTGACATTTAAAATAAGCAAGAAAATCAGCAAAGAGGGTATGAGAACAGAAAAAGTAGGACAAAAAGGCCATCATAACCAAATCAACAAACAACAAATGCTGGTGAGGTTGTGGAGAAAAGGGAACCATAGTACACTATTGATGGGAATGCAGACTGGTGCAGCCACTGTGGAAAACAGTATGGAATTTCCTCAGAAAACTAAAAATGGAACTGTCTTTTGACCCGGCAATTCCACTGCTAGGATTATACCCTAAGAATCCTGACACACCAATTCAAAAGTACCTATGTTCATAGCAGCATTATTTACAATAGCCAAATGTTGGAAGCAACCTAAGTGCCTATCAGTAAATGAATGGATAAAAAAACTGTAGTACATTTACATGATGGAATATTATGCAGCAGAAAGAAAGGAGCTCCTACCCTTTGTGACAGCCTGGATGGATCTGGAGAACATTATGCTGAGTGAAATAAACCAGGCAGTGAAAGACATATACCATACGATCTCACTTATAAGTGGAACCTGGTCAACAAAACAAACAAAAAAACAAACAAAATATAACCAGAGACATTGAAATTGAGAACAAACTGGCAGCAACCAGAGGGGAGATGGGAGGGGATAATGGGGAAAAGTGGGAAAGGGTTGTCAAGGAACATGTATAAAGGACCCATGGACAAAACCAAAGAGGGGTAAGATCAAGGGTGGGAAGTGGGGATGGCTGGGGAGCAGGGGAGTGGTTGTAGGAAAATGGAGACAACTGTATTTGAACAACAATAAAAAAAATGCATCTTAAAAAATTCAGCAATAAAACTTTGAAACATATATAATATTATTTGAAAAAAAATGAAGAGATCAAAAGTAAGATAAGCAACACAACATAACCGAAGAGGTTTAATGTAATATGTGCTTGTAAGAGATGAATCACCCATTTGAATGTCTTCCCCCGAAGAAAATGCAAAGATGTAACACGGTAAATTACATCATGCAGTCAAGCTTTTTAGAACAACCACATCTTTTTCTAATATTGAGGCCAGAGTAATAGGATGCTGTGTTACACAATTATCAATGCCCTCAACAACTTTCTTTCAGTGAATATAGCCATGGATTTCATAGGGCTGCTTCTTTTAAATTTCTTTAGTAAATGATGGTGACATAATATCAAAAAACATTCAAGAGAAACATTTGTAGAAAAGACTAAAACATGGAGTAGGAATGTCTTGTGGTTAGTCTGACATAATATAGAATAAAGATTTAGACCTGAGCTGTCTAATAGAGTGGCTACTAGCCATGTGAGACTATTTACATTTACATTTAAATTAATTAAAATTAAATACAATTAAAAACTCAGCCCTCAGTCACACTAGTCACATGTCAAGTTCTCCATGGCCATTTGTGGCTGGTCCTACAACATTGTATAGCACGGATAGAGAATATTTCTAACAGTGTAGTGAGTGGACAGTACTGATTTAGCCTTATAAAAAAAGAATGCACTGAATATTTATAGAGAAGCCTGCCAACTTGTGATAGTCACTGAGCAATTGTGAGTTCAAGGTTATGCTCTTGCGATCACCAGTAAGACAACAATTTACACTGTGAAAGCCAATACCATAGTTTTAACAGATAATGTGGAAGTCCTACTAATTTCATCCCAGGACAGGAATGAATGGTGGTGAGACTTAATGCTTATTGAACAAGGCTGGAAAAAGGCAGTTTGGAGTAGTAAAAAGAACAAGGTGAGACAAGAAGAAGTGCTTTAAAAAGTTGAGGAGAGTATATTATACAGTTGTTCAAAGACATGAGAATACAAAGAACAAATATCTTTGTATTATGAATAAGTGTCCTCCTGCCCATTGAAATGCCATGAGCTTGAAGATATGATTACATACCTAATAATAGTTCAAACAGTGACCATTATCTTCATTTCTGAAAGTTTTATTATCAGCTTAAGCAGAATATTTTGAAATATAGAGAATGGAGATCTATTACAACTGCTGTTGTTAGAAACTCACCAGCATTCACAAACCTAGATAATATTTGAAATTATTCACATCTTCCAACATGCCCTCCACAAAACAGTTTGGCAGTTCTTTTGGATCACCTTCATAAACACTCTACAAAATGCATAAGCAAAAAGTGGCATAGTCTCACTGTTTCTACCTTTGTTCCTCAAGGTTGTCAATATTTCCAACATAGCAGCCAGAGTGATCTTTGATAAATGTAAGTCAGATCATAGCACTCATCCATTCAAAACTTTGCAATGGCTCCCATCTCACTCAGAATAAGTGCCAAAGTCCTTACAATGGCCCACCAGGCCTTCCATGATCAGCCTGTTATCTCTATCACCTCTTCTCCTACCACTTGCTCTAGGGTCAGTCAGTTTCAACCACACTGGCATCTCTGTTGTTTCTCAATCAAGGGCCTTTGCTTTAGCTGTGCAGTTTGTCTGAACTATTGTTCCATAAGACATCATTTGGTGGACTTCCTCATCTCCTTCGAGTCTTTGCATAAGCCTCATCTTCTTAATGAGATTGGTTCTGACCATTCTGTTTAATAATGCCACCTGCCCACCTCTTTCCAACCCTCTAACCACTGTACTCCCCATGCTGCATACCTCACTCTCTTATGTTTTCCATTGCCCTTGTGCTATAGCATATTATATTACTATATAATTGACATTTCTTGCATTCATTGTCTATTATTTATCTTATCCATCTAGAATTTAACTTCCACAAAGATGGGACTGTTCATTCTGTTCACTAAGAAGAGTGCATGGCACAAAGGAGGCCCTCAAAAAATGTTGTTGAATGAATGAACGACTTTATAAGAATTTCTACTAAACATATAATGATATTTCTCCAGTTTCTAAATATCAAGTCACAAAACTATATAATTTTAGAGTTACAAGGCCCTTGGCAGAAATGCAGCACAATTATGCCTTTATGCATATAAGTAAACCATGACCCAGAGAAATTAAGTGACAGCATAAGGTCAACCAGCTAATTTACAGCAAAGCCATAGGACAAGAGATTCTCAATCTATCTACAAAATATGATTTTCCAACACTGATTATATTCTAAAATATGCCACTGTCTCAGAGTTATACCAGAAAAAGAGATGCTAACATATTTTCAGCTAATGCAGGATCATTGTAATAAGTGTATATCCTCATGAGCAGCAGAAACTTGAATGAGTAAATTTAAGAATCTTTCTTTAAACTAGAATCACATACCTTACTAATACTTCATAGAACCCCTCACCAAATTGTAGTTTTAAAATATAATGCTTTACATGGAGTAAAAATTAAGTGTTTCAGGAAAAATTGGGATCTGATCATAAATACATAAATTGAACCTTGATCATTTTCTATTTCCTTTATATTTTCTGTCACCTGGACTCTACTATATTCCATTGCTGACAGCTGCAGTCTTAATGTGCTTGTTTTTTTTTTTTTTTTTTTTTAGGAAATAGGTGCTTTTTGGTCCAAACCACTTTTATCTTTGGCTTATCAGAAACATCCATATATCATAGCCTGAGGACAGAAGATAAAATAGGGCATCTTTCTTGCATATAAATCATGGCTTGTGGATCATTGCTGTTAATTAAAAATCCTTGCAAGGCTAAATTCAACATGATGGAAGCTTAGGACATCCTTGCTAAAGGACAAACCTGCAAGGAAGAGTATCTTCAAATTTCTATGAGAAAGAAAGTTGGATAGGGTCATTAAGGATTTTGCCTCTGCATATTATACTGCACCATAATTTGTTGCTGACTGGATGTAAACACGCTAATTCCTTGGTGTAATTGGATTACAGTTTTTGTTTCACTGATGTTTGCTTGTTTCACTATTGTCTGGCAACTCAATAATCTTAGTATTAATCGGAGATAGAAAACACACAGCCTTGGTCATATAATGTGAGAATTTTACAAGGTCAGAACAAAATAAGCAGTTTCCACTATACTATTTTAGTGACATATTCAAAAACGAAGCCCGTTAGCCTTGAGTCTTGTTTGCATGGTTATTTGATACCCTTAATGCATACAGGAGAATGGTTAGTATCAGTGTCTTTTCAAGGTATGAATGAATATTTATTTTAGGGTTGTGATTACTTGTGCTCTTGGTTGGTGCCAGTCAGGTCAATAGGATTATATTCCAGAAATTGATTTTCCCCCAGTGAGTAAATAATGAAGTAATTTAACCTCATCTGCTTCCTAATCTAAAACCTTTCACTTGTACTGTGAGGAAAGGCTGCTGCCTTCGCTTGAGATGTGTTCATGCACAAGGCCAATAAACACCTTTGGGTTTTATATGAAGGTCATGCAAAGCTGATCATTTGGGAAATGTGTACAGCCGAAGTGCATCTTTTGCTCCTTGTGGCCATCAATCCTGCCTTTCAGAGATATCTTCACTTATTTTAAAGGGTGAACACGATACTGCATTAATCATGGACATGGTTGCTGCCCTGAGAATTTCTCTTGCATTTACTTTTAAGTGTTTATTCAAATACTAGCATGGAAAGAAAACAACACTTAGCTGGAAATGAAAATGAAAAAGCAGGTGGAAAGCCATGATTGTTCAGATTATGAATTATCTGGGCTTGCTTTATGCCATACCTGTTATTTTATTACTGCTCAATCTGTGGCTTCTTGAAGGATCCTAACACTCACTCCTGGAACTCACAATAGACTTAAATATTTGACTCTGTTTTCACAGATGAGATCACCTACTGGTCAAAGCAGTCCCATTTTTTCATGATTCACGTGGCTAATAATAAAGATGGTATCCAACATTAATACATATGTACTCCAAGCCAGACAGGACACTAACACTTTACTTGCATTATCTCATTTAATCCTTTTAGAATCAGAAATCTAGCTAGCATTGGTTCAAAGAACCAAAGTCAGGCCATTGGATTCCAAAATCCAGGTGTTTGGGCACTGGACTTCACATACTCCTGTGCCTATAGTTACTGGTAGCAACAAAAATCATTATCCTCCAAGTCATTCATTAGCTGGTTATGTCTCCTGAGGAGATATAGGATTATATTAAAGAAGTGCCTCTGGAGAGTTTCCCATTCATTTGAGGAAATAAAAGATAAAAGGGCTGAAAAGCATTATAAAAGGTGATAACTTAATTGAAAAGTAAGTTTTCCTTTAAAGGAAAAGTATTTTTCCTTTCCTTCTCTGATGTTTTAGAAATTGGCACTATCTTTCCTGCTTGTTAAAATTTAGAATTTTAATATAATTTTGATTATCCCATTTTATTTTCAGCTGTGATTATTGATGAAAAAGATGTTTATGACATTAAAATAAAAAGTAGAGGCCTGGCTGGTGTTGCTCAGTGGATTGAGTGCCGGTCTGCAAACCAAAAGGTCACCAGTTTGATTTCCAATCAGGGCACACACCTGGGTTATGGGCCAGGTCCCCAGTAAGGGAGTGCGCAAGAGGCAACCACACATTGATATTTTTCTTCCTCTCTTTCTCCCTCCCTTCCCCTCTCTCTAAAAATAAATAAATAAAATCTTTTTTTAAAAAAGTAGACAAAATCTGTCTTTTCTTTAAGACAAAATTTCAATGTATGGGGTTGAGGTTAAATGACTTGCATGAAGAAAGTGAAAATTCTAAGAGGAGATATGTGTAAGTGGTTTTGAAGATATTTTTTTCATTTATTCCCCCAAACGTTTGTTGAGTGCCCACTGTATACCAGGTAATGTGCTAAGCAGTGAGTCCCATAAGCTCCAGGTTAATTGCTCTTTTTATGTACTCCCAGAAACCATTAGACTGGCCTGCTGGGAAGAGACTCCCATTCATAAGGCAAGCAACTGGGTGAAGTCAATGATTGTTCCCTATTCCTGGAGTGAGTGGAATTGCAGCGACACATCAGCCTCAGCTTCTAAGTTCTCATTGAGGAAATGATCTGAGGCAAAATCACACTGGAAAACATTTACTAAATGGGAAGGCTCTATGAAAGGGACAGGATTTGCTACTAGGAAGGGAGACAGTGTAAGGATGAGTAACCATCCTGGGAATAAGAAAAGCAATGTAAGAAGCTAACATGAATGCTCTGCTTTGCTTTTAGTTTTTCCCTAGTTTATTTTCTTGTCATTTTGGTTGGAATATTAAAGTATCCAGAGATTGAGGAAACGGTGTGTCCAGTATTCACCTGGATATTGCACAAGCAGTATTCACATTGCCTATGACTTCCCGTGCCCTGTTTACCAAGTTCAGGAGCCAAGAACACCCTCCTTGTGTACTTTCCGTAGATTTCCCCATGGTTTCCTGACATACTGGACAGTGATTCTTAAAGTCAGGTCTCTTCCCTCCACCTCCACAAATTAAATAGCTCCTGTCAGCCAGTATAGATTTTGGAGATGTCAGAGGAGGAGTTCCAACTTTAACTGTCCATGAGATTGTACCAGTCCCTTTTGAAACATTGGCCTGGCAGTGTGTGGGTAATGACACAGTTATAGTATTATTGGATATGGTTTTAACACAGAGCTTTTGAAAGACATTTGGCAAACACTAACTCTTTCTGTAAAGCTCAACTGGAAATAAAGCAAAGTTCACTCCTTCCATGGCCTTGTTCACTTCTGGGTCATTAAACTTTTGTTACTTTAATGGATGTCTTGTTGTTGTTGTTGTTGTTGTTGTTGTTGTTGGATTCCTCCTATTGGAAGCATACCAAAGAATGTAAGAGAAAAAAATCTCTTCCCTCCATAACTTAGAGCCCTATACTGGAATCCATGGTGGAGGGAAAGATTTATTGAAACAAGCTGATACATTGCAATGAGATGGTTCTCAAACTGATTCCACTCCAGGGGTTATCTATAGACATAACTGGGTTAGGGTTACTTGAGTTCTTGAAAACTACAACTTTAATACATCTCTTATTTCACCTTGCTATCCAAACATTGTCTGGCAGTGCTAGTAATTCTGCATGTTGATTTAATATGCTAACATTGATGGTTTTTAAAAGGCTCCCTTCTGAGTGATGGTGGCAATTCAATTCAAAGTAATGTGTCAAAGAGGTGATTCTAACTCAATTCCTTTACAGAAATTGGAACACAGAAAATTTCTAAGCTTTGACCTTCCCTGGGAAAATGAGGAATAGAATTCATACTCTAACCCATAAACAGCAGGTAGTTACTTTGACTTTCCTAGACAGGTGTTTCCTAGCTTACTTAATTGCCTACATCTCTATTTTACCTTTCACATAGAGCAGATCCCAACCAAAGTTTAATACTCCTGAATATCTAAATTTGCCACCCTTATATCATTTACATGGCAGGGTGAGGGAAGATGGAGAATATAGAAATGTGGGTCAGAGCTGCCTTCACTGCTTTACTCCAGGTTTGTTATGTATGACTATTCAATCCATGCACTGTATCAAGGTGTCAAGCCCAGAAATCCAGTCCATACTTCTTTTGCCAAGTCATGCACCCTAGCATGGAATTGCATTCCCCCAGAGGAAAGGCTGCCTTTTTCTCCACAAAAGCGCAACTTATAGTTTACTAATCCAGATGCCAGTTGGATTGTTTTAGACTAGAGGGGTGCCTTCTAATTGACACGAGAGTAACCTATGGTCAGCTGGAACCCTGCCCAGTTCCTAATACCAGACCACCAAACCTACTATCTAGTAGGTTACAGCACACTCACAGCCCTAGCTTATTCATAATGTAAGTTGAAGACTTAGGCAGATTCTTTGGAGGCAGAGCCTGAGACAGAGATTCTTTTTCACGTGTAGTCACCAACTATCCCAGGATTGAGGGATTGCCCAGGATGTCAGACTTTCAGTGCTAAAACTGGGAAATTCCTGGGCAAATCAGAATAAGTTGGTTATCCTATTAAGTGATATATTTAGAGACTATCTTCAGGAGAAAGGAAGTAAGGGAAATAGAAGTAAGGGAAGAAAGCTAAACAAGGAACAAGTCTCAGCTGGAGAATTGTTTCAACCTGGTCCATTGCGAACCTCTGAGGCACAAACTGGTTGGTTCCACCTTGAGGCAAGAAGGCTGATTTCTATAATTTGTGTCAGCCAGCCATTGGCCTATTGCTGTTCCTACAGGGTGGAGAATATGTTACTCCTGCCCGGGGCAGCTATCCTTAGGCAGAGAGCAATGAGGACAATGCTACAGAGAAGGGGACAACTGTGGGTCATTAGCAGCTGACACTCAGAGCAACTGGGGAATAGGTGCAGCAACCCAGTGAAAGAAATACATGTGGGACCCAGCATCCACTACAACTCGTTATTCATACCTACACTGTTTTTCTAGCAATGAACTCCAGGGAGAGAAATAGAGTGTAACACAGAATCCATATCACTTACTGCCAAAGAGAAAGAAGGTTTTGGAAAAGTAGGTAGTTCCTGAGGATCAGACCAGGAGTAAAAACATCATCAATGGCAGCAAAGACTCCATTTTCTTTCATGGAGAAACCATGGTGATATCATCTTCTAAAGGACCAGAACTGTCTACTTCACACCTGTTGTGTCTCTCTTTGTCTTCTCTATCTAAGAATGGGAGCGAAAAGGGTTTACAATGCTTTCCCAGTGTCTTGGGAAACCCTGGAAGCAGCATCCTTAGTGGTGTCCCAGATAGGGTGGCCAACTCATCCTGGTTTGCCTGGGATTTCTTGCTTTTAGCAAAGAAAGTCCCACATCCTGGAAAATCCCTCATCCCCAGGAAAACCAGTTCCATTGGTCAATGTAGTTCCCAGAGGTTAAACAATAGAATTGTTACACAGGGAGAAGATTTTCATCACCTAGATAATCTCTCAGGTGAAAAAGTCAACCGATTGTATTGAATCTGTAATCCTTTAGGAATTGTAGTACTAATTCATGTTGAATGCCAATAAAACATTATTGTAGTTCCTGGATGATAGAGCAAAAAGGGGAAACATCAGATAAATAAAACAAGAAGCATAGGGCAATGAATTTTAAAATGGGATGTTTGGAGTCAATATAGCAGATAAGTGAGGGATCTTTGGAAGACTAGTTGACATGACTGGAAATGCACATCAGGAAGATTCATCTTAGGATAACGTGTAGAATGCAGGATAAAATTATTAATAATTAACAATTTGTTATTAATAATTGAAACATTAATTATTTTCTCTTTGGGTGATGTTTGTCTAGTGGGTTGCCAGGAATATTAGTCAAACTGTTTCTCTTGGCCTCACTCTAATCTGATCTTTGGAATTCCAGTTACATTATAGAAGCTGATGCACTTGCATACCATATCACTGGAAAGACATAAGGGAAATTGGAACAAAGACTTATTTCCTCTGGGGAGAGGGACTGGATAATTGGAGAAAAAATGGCAGTGAGACAGTTTGAAACTTTGCAATTTTTAAAAATATGAATGTATTACCAACTCACAAGTTAATCATACAATTTAAATTAAACAAGCAAAATAAAAAAGAAGGTAGATGGAAGGAAAGACTTAGGGTGAATTAGGCTGAGCTACATTTTAGAACTCTGCATTGAATTTTCCAGAGCTGAACTGACTGATTCTGGGTGTAACTTAATTCTATCTGTGTACATTAATAAACAAATGGATTTAATTTGATTTTTTAGTAATGAAAATGTGAAATTACATACAGTTATTCTCCTGCTATTTTCCCTGTATAAAACAACAAAATAGCTATAAAAGAAGAGGAGGGAGGTGAGGACTGTTTGAAAGAAGGTGATGAAGGGATTAGTCAAATAACATACATGGACCCATGGACATGGACAATGGTGTGGAGAATGACTATGGAAGTGGGGGGTGAGCTGGGTGGAGGGGGGTGAAGGCGGAAAATTGGGACAGCTGTAATAGCATAAACAATAAAAATGAAATAAAACACACACAACCACATGGAAGTTAAAATTTGACTTAAGCAGCATAATATAGTGAAAAGTGCATGGATTTGGGAGTGGGTTAACTGGTTTCAAATCCAAGTTGTATCACTTAGTAGTAGCTATCAGATCTTTAGGCAGGTTAATGAATCTCTTTGAGCCAATTTTCTTGCCTGTAAATTATAATAATAGCTACCTTTAAGGGCTACCATAGAAATGAAATGAGAATCCATATGGGAAAATTCATAAAAGGGGGAAAGGAAAGTTCACATTCCTCTGCTAAAGCATCTAGTATTATGCTCTGCACACCACTGGTATTAAATAAGTATAATCTGAGTAATAAAATGTGACTAATTCTTTGATGATAATTTCGCACCAATATTGTAGTATGTTATAAAGAAAACCAAACTTGAATTTAGGATATCTGATTCTAGCCTCAACACTCTTCGATCTTAAAAGTCTAACTTAACCTCTTTAGTATTGAGTTCATTCTCCCTAACATCCTTCAAATCTTTATTGAAGACCTTTCGATGAGGACTTCCCAGAATAACTGTTTAAATCTGCAAACCTTCTCTTCCCTAGCTCTCTAGATTACTTTTCACCATTGGCCATGCTATTCACTTTAGTTGTTTGTTTAGTATATATTTCACTCCCTCCTTTATAACAATATAAACCCCATGAGAGCAAGATTTTTTTAAAAAATTTTATTTATTTATTTTTAGAGAGGGAAGGGAGGGAGAAAGAGAGAGAGAGAGAAAAACATCAATGTGTGGTTGCTGGGGGACATGGCCTGCAACCTAGGCATGTGCCCTGACGGGGAATTGAACCTGCGATGCCTGGTTCGCAGCCCACGCTCAATCCACTGAGCTACACAAGCCAGGGTGAGAGCAAGGATTTTTGTTTATTGTGTTTCCTGCCCTATCTTGAGTATCTAAAGCAGTGTCAATATATGGCAGGCATTAAAATTTTGTTGAATGGCCCTGGCTGGTATGGCTCAATGGATTGAGTGCTGACCTGCAAATGAAAGGATTGCCGGTTCAATTCCCAGTCAGGGCACATGCCTGGGTTGCAGGCCAGGTCCTCAGTAGGGGGCACTCAAGGAGCAACCACACAATGATGTTTCTCTCCCTCTCTTTCTTTTTTTTCTTAGTCTTTTTTTAAATTCTTTATTTAATTGATTATGCTATTACAGTTGGCCTATTTTCCCCCTTCACTCCCCACCACCCTGCCCATCCCCTCCCACCCTCATTCCCCCCTTTAGTTCATGTCCATGTGTCATAAGTTCTTTAGTATCTACATGTCCCATACTATTCTTACCCTCCCCCTGTCTATTTTCTACCTGTCTATGCTACTTATTCTCTATATCTTTTCCCCCTCCCTCCTCCTCCTACTTCCCTGTTGCTAACCCTCCATTTGATGACTTTTTTTTTTTACTGTTCATATTTTTAATCTTCATTTTCTTAGGTAAGTCTCTTTAACATTTCATATAATAAGAGCTTGGTGATGATGAACTCCTTTAACTTGGCCTTGTCTGAGAAGCACTTTATCTGCCCTTCTATTCTAAATGAAAGCTTTGCTGGATAGAGCAATCTGGGATGTAGGCCCTTGCTTTTCATGACTTGGGATACTTCTTGCCAGCCCCTTCTTGCCTGTAACATCTCTTTTGAGAAATCAGCTGACAGTCTGATGGGAACTCCTTTGTAGGTTACTGTCTCCTTGTCTCTTGCTGTTTCTAGGATTCTTTCCTTCATTTTTACCTTGGCTAATGTAATTATGATGTGCCTTGGCGTGTTCCTCCTTGGGTCCAACCTCTTTGGGACTCTCTGAGCTTCCTGGACTTCCTGAAAGTATATTCCCCTTGCCAGATTGGGGAAGTTTTCCTTTAATATCTGTTGAAATAAGTTCTCAATTTGTTGCTTTTCCTCTTCCCCTTCTGGTACCCCTATAATTCAGATGTTGGAACGTTTAAAGGTGTCCTGGAGGTCCCTAAGCCTCTACTCAGATTTTTGAA
>PVIA01007909.1:59250-77835 GCA_004024845.1 Tonatia bakeri
CTCCCACAAGCAAATTGGGCCCTTCCTGTGCTGGCTCCCGGGCGGGTGGGCTTGTGCACTTTCTCGGACTCTGTGGGCTTCCCCAAGAAGTCTCCTGTGAGGCTGAGAGAGTCTCCCGGCCTCAGTTCCCAGACGGGGCTCTTAAGCTTTGAAACGCAAGGCTGCCCGTTTTTGCTTAGTTTGCGCGCAAACGTGTGGCTGCGGACAGCTAGCTGCCTTGCGCCCCTCACTGGGTCTGCTAGTCGCCTCCTGCGCCCAGGGTCCGCCACCGGTCCGTCAGCTGCCATCTGCACCCTGCGCGCCCGTGCCTGCCAGCCAGCGCTTCTTCCTGCCGGGACCCCTCGACCCCTCTCCGCAGGCCTCCGACTCCACCGCTCCTTACCGGTCTGGATGTACTGGAGCCCGACTTCTGTTCAGTTAATTTTCCTCTGTTCTGGTTGTTTTCTTGTTTCTCAATTTTTGTTGTCTTTAGTTTTGGTTGCGCGAGGAAGCACAATGCGACTGCCTATGCCTCCATCTTGACCGGAACTCCTCTCTCCCTCTCTTTCTCCCTCTCTTTCTCCCTCCCTTCCTGTCTCTAAAAATAAATAAATAAAATCTTTTTAAAAATTTGTTGAATGAATGTATGTATAAGTGTGTAAATTAAGGGGCTGGGCTAAGAGAACTCTATAGTCCTTTCTAGTTCTACAATATCACTGCAAATGCTTCAAATTATTTTATTCCAAATTTAAGCTATGGTTTTAGGTCTATGTTACTAGAAAATCTACTTTTAGCTGAAGCGATTTTCAAACCTCGCATAAACACCCGGCTGTCTGTCTGACTGTAGCGATTTTCAAACCTCGCTTAAACACACTACGAACGGCTCGTTGAAACCCAAGAAATAATTATGCACAGAAACAGTTTTCAGTAGGGAAGTCAGGAAGGGAGAAAACCCCTTTGTGGGGAGAGCCCCGTTCCCTTGTCCCAGTGGGTTTTATTCTTGAATACCAATACAGTTTGCAAATTACAAGTAGTTAGCTTTTGAAAGGTGCTAACAGATTTCCTACTGGAATGCTGAGCCAGAGATTTTGGGATTTTATCATTTAAAGACTACAGGATTTAAAGCTTAGATTTGTTTCCTGCCCGTGACTTCATATTCTAATTAAAGAGCATCCTCCAGCAAGCAGATCTCACAGGGTCTTTGCATATTATTTGTCCCAGGACTGATTACCTGGGGGTCTGCTGTCTCTGGCCTGAGCCGCCCCTTTTGCTAACCCCTGAGAAGGGCTGGAGACAGAGGGAGCAAGGAGACTTGGATTTCTCATATCTAAGTACAAAGACTCAGGCTAAGAGGGGGCAGGGGTAGATGATCACCCCTTCCTTTCCACAGCCCCTTCATTTATTTCCACAGCCTCGTGAGTCTCATTCCACAGGCCTTTACGAGATCAGCTCCTGGCTTAGGTCGCTCCTCTCTGAGGAGTCTTACCCGTCATTGGAAACTGATCTAGCATTCAAAGGCCAGGCACAGTACAGGTAGCGTTCATGCTAGGGGAGTAAGTTTTGTTTCCTTAGTGGCTCCTGATCCGGAGGTCTCTCACTCAGCCTAAGTCACAGAGGGTCACAGCTTCCTGAGACCAGGTAGAGTGGCCCTCAACATTTAGCAATAATGACATTCTCCATAACTAAAAAAAATATGAGACTGATCAATACAAGCGTAACCTTTAATAATGTCATGTTTAATTGGCAAAGGGTTTCATTTTTTGAAAATCAGAGAAACATTGAAGAATGTGAAAAAAAGCAACCTAAATAACCTAATGTGATTATTAAATTCTAAAAGTAATATGGGAACTTTTTCATGTACTTTTCAAAAATATAATAAACATGGCAATTTAATTTTTTTTAGGAATTATTGCTTTGATGGTTTCTTTCATTTAAATTTCATTTATTAGATAATAATTCCCAACTAACAACATTGTTTATTGACCTTTGTGTGTCCATCTTAGAAAGTTAGATTAGTGAAAATCAACTATTGGACTAGGAGACCAGAATGATAGTACTCTACTCCAATATCCATTAGTGGATTCAATATGTGACTTTGGTTTGGGCCTGTAATTCCTTTCATTTCTTATTCTTTAACTGTAATAAGTAAAAAATGAATATTTTAGAGAATGGTCTTCTTTGAGTATTTGTTATCTGGCTATCTGTTAGTGACAGAGGTCATACCTTGGTATATCTTGACTTTCTCTCTAGAGTCCTGAGTTTTAAATCAGAAGAAAAACATGGCTGACCCTAGAGTGGGATTCTGGAACCAATTAAGCACAATAGAAGCATAGACAACAAGTCACAATTTCAACTCTATATATTTGCTTCCTATAGCAGAAACAATTCTGTGTTTCTGACATTAAGCCATTTAATTTTTTTCTGGGTATACTGAAAGAATACATTTTCCCATCAGTTCTGCGTTTAGATAAAGACATGTGACCAGTTCTGTACAATGGATTGTATGCAAGGTTATATGCCCTCATTTGGAGGTTATGCCCCTAAAATCTCCAATGAAATCTGATAAGCTCTCTTTGCTTGCCTCCTTTCTGGATTTAGAGTATCCAGTGGAGGATTCCACAGTTAATCTGTGAAAAAGAAGATGGTTTGATCCGAGAATCACTACTTAGAGGAAATCTGCCCAGAATAACTGCTTAGCCATTTATAGCTACTCTGAGGTTTGTATTGGCAAGAACTGAACTAATTAAGTCTTTGAGGTTTAGAATTGATTTTTATAGCACTATCCTAAATAGTATACTTCCCTCCATTCTGCAGTTGACCAGAAAGTTATTATTTTGCTCAGTTTGATTTCCTTTCTAAATGAAGGAACTAGACAATAATACATGGTAACAACTGATTTGAAATGGCTAGATTTGGGGCATGTGGAAACATGGACTGAAACTTACCTTCAGGATTCATGTTCTTACACTGCCACACCTTTATAGGTAGGTAAACAGAAAGAGAAAATATTAAAGAGCCACTACATATTATTAAAGCTGCCTCATATTTCATCCAGAGGCACCTAGGCAAGTATTTTAAACATAGATTCACGAGGTCAGCTTACTAATTTACATATAAGTTTGAAAATGAAAAGTTAGTGTTGCCCTATTAATGTGAACTCTTCTAAATTGTGTATTACCTCTGGGCTAAGGTCAAGTGGATGTAGCTAAGTCTCAAAGAAAAAATGTCCATAAAATGATGAAATTTCAGTTTCTTCTTCTTTCTAAAGAAGAAACTGAAATAGTGTTTTGTAATAGAAGCCTGTAGAAACTTAATTTATGGTTTTAAGTTTTTCTACAGAAAGGGAAAATACTTTTAACCATTAGAGGAAATGTGTTTTATTCCTAAGGAATTGAAGCATGGATTTGTATATTTAAATACCATTATTATTTATTTTCTGGTTATAATATGAGAATGTTTATTTTTAGAAGTGTGTTGTGTAGTCTCCAAATATTTCGGAACTTTCCAGCTAAGCTTCTATTATTGATTTCTAGTTTCATTCTATTGTGGTCAGAGAACATACTTTCTCTGATTTCTATATTATAAATGTGTTAATTTGTATTTTATGGCCCAGAATGTGATCGATTTTGGTAAATGCTCCATGTGAGCTTGAGAAAAATGTGTATTCTACTGTTATTGGGTCCCATATTCTATAAATGTCAATTAAATCCAGTTGATTAATGGAACTGTTCAGTTCAATTATATGCTCTCTGATTTACTATCTGTCCTATCTGTCAATTACTGATAGAGAAATGTTGAAGTCTCCAACTATAGTTATAGTTATGGATTTGTTGATATCTCCTTGTAGTTTGATCAGTTTTTGCTTCATGTATTTTAATGCTATGCTGTTAGGTACATACATATTAAGGATTCTTATTTCTTTTTAGAGAATAGACTCCTTTACAGTTATGTAAGGCCCCTCTTTATCTTTAATAAATTTCCTTGCTCTGAAGTCTACTATGTTTGAAATTAATGTAGCTACTCCAGCTTCTTCTTGACTAGTATTGTACATTTTTCTCCATCCTTTCACTTTTAATCTTTCTGTGTCTTAATATTTAAAGTGAATTTCTTGTAGACAACATCTAGTTGGGCTTTTTTTTAAAATTCATTCTGACCAGTCTCTTTTAATTGATGTATTTAGACCATTTACATTATTGATAGAGTTAGATTAATATCTAGCATATTTAACTGTTTTCTTGTCCCTATTCTTGATTTCCGTGTGTGTGTGTGTGTGTGTTCTTCCACAATTTTCTTGTATTTTGGGGTTTTAATTGAGCATTTCATGTGATTCTATTTCTCTCTTCTCATAGTGTATCAATTATAGTTCTTTTTATCTTATTTAGTGGTTGCCCTAGTGTTCACAGTATAGATTTACAACTAATCTGATACATTTTCAAATAATACTATATCACTTTATGGGTAGTGCAGATACTTCTTAACAGAGTATACTCAATTTCTTCATCTGATCCCTTATTACATGGCTGCTGCTCATTTCAGTTAATAAGATACAGTCACCAACACACTTTTACTGTTATTATTTTGGAACAAACTATTATCTGTTATATCAATTAAGACTAAAAGAGAAGATTAAAAGTTAGAATATTGTTATATATCTTTCCAATTATTTTTCTATCTATATATTTGTTTTATGTAACTTTTTAAACATACAGAGAAAACTGATAATGCTATAATAACCCATATACCCATGTTAATTGTTTGCTACCTTGTTTTATGGGTCTTTTCTTTGTAAGAAGTACAATATAACGAGAGTTGATACCTCCCTTTGTACCCTTCCCAATTCAAGTCTTTTTCCCCACACTCCACAGAGATAACAACCATCCTGATTTGATTTTTTCCTGATATTCTTTTTGTTCTCTCTTATAAGACATGAATGTTATTAAACATTACATAAATGAAATCTTATTGTATGTAATCTTCTACAAGTCGCTATTCTCAACATTTTGCTTAGGTGATTTTTCCTATTGAAACATATAGATCTAGGAGTTCTGGCCAATGTGGAGGAGTAGGTAGATATGCTTTATGTCCTCATACAACCAAAAGAAAAAAACAGAAAATTTATTTTTTTATTGTTGTTCAAGTATAGTTGTCTCCATGTTCACGCTACCTTGGCCCCCCGCTCCACCCATCCCTGCTTGCCATCCTTGAACCTATCCCCTTTGGCTTTGTCCATGTGTCCTTTATACATGTTTCGTGATGACCCTTCCCCTATTTTCCCCCATTATTCTTCTCCCCCCTCCTCTCTGGTTACTGTCAGTTTGTTCTTCATTTCAATGTCTCTGGTTGTATTTTGCTTGCTTGTTTTGTTGATTAGGTTTCACTTACAGGTGAGATCATATGGTATTTGTATTTCACTGCCTGGCTTATTTCACTCCGCATAATGCTCTCCAGTTCCATCCATGCTGTTGCGAAGCATAGGAGTTCCTTCTCTCTTTCTGCTGCGTAATATTTCATTGCATAAATGTACCATAGTTTTTTGATCCATTCATTTACTAATGGGCACCTAGGCTGCTTCCAGCACTTGGCTATTGTAAATTGTGCTGCTATAAACATTGGGGTTCATAGGTTCTTTTGGATTGGTGTTTCAGGTTTCTTAGGATATAATCCTAGCAGTCGAATTGCTGAGTCAAAAGGCAGATCCATTTTTAGTTTTCTGAGGAAATTCCATACTGTTTTCTATAGTGGTTGCACCAGTCTGCAATCCCACCAATAGTGCACTAGAGTTCCCTTTTCTCCACAACCTCTCCAACACTTGTTTGTTGCCTTGTTTATGATGGCCATTCTGACCAGTGTGAGGTGGTATCTCATTGTGGTTTTAATTTGCATCTCTCTGATAAGTAGCAATACTGAGCTCTTTTCATATGTCTCTGGGACCTTTGTATGTGTGTCCTTGGAGAAGTGTCTATCCAAGCCCTTTGCCCATTTTTTAACTGGGTTGCTTGTCTTCTTATAGTGGAGTCGTGTAAGTTCTTTATATATTTTGGAGATTAAACCCTTGTCTGAGGTATCATTGGCAAATATGTTTTCCCATATGGTTGGTTCTCTTTTTATTTTAATACCATTTTCTCTAGCTGTGCAGAAGCTTTTTATTTTGATGAGATCCCATTTGCTTATTCTTTCCTTTATGTTTCTTGCTCTAGGGGACATATCAGTGAAAATATTGCTGCATGAAATATCTGAGATTATCCTGCCTATGTTTTCCTTTAGGACTTTAATGGTGTCATGACTTATATTTAAATCTTTTATCCACATTAAATTTATGAACAACCATAAAATAATTTTTAAAAAAGACATCAGTTAGTACAACAATGTATATTGAGGCAAACAATTAGCACCATTTACAAATTAATCATTTTTTTAATAAACAAGCAAGTTTATTTAGTGCTTACTACATACAAGGCTCTTTCATATGAAGATGAATGAAAAAAATTGTCCAAACTCAAGAAAACTTGGAACCTATCAGGGAAGACACATAAACAGGCACAAGTGGCTGTCATTCTGTCACATTAGATGCTATGTTACAAAATGCAGTATTCAGTATTAATCAGTCCACCTATCATTATTTACTCCTTCAAACATAGTGCAGTAATAAAAACATTTTTTATTACTAGGGACAGAAAGGGAGTCATGAGAATGAATCATTCTGCAGTTTTCTTTATGTTGCTAAGACCAAACTAAACTGACACCTTTTTGCCAGGTGAGCTGGCACTCCAGTACTTATTAACATTTTGTTGATATTATGTATAATATGTATAGCAGTGTTTCCTAGGAATGGAATGAAAGACATAATCCAGGTTTAAAGCTACCTATCATTCCCAAGGTCTCCTTTGAATCTGTACATAATGACTTCTCTCTCTCCTCCTCCCACACCATCACCCTCACTAAGAAAATAAATCAGAAGTTCCAAGTCCTGTCAGAAGGCTGCTGGGGAACTGTCTTTCTGGTTCTTACTGCTCTCTTTCTTGGAGGTTTCAATGTAATCTTTAGTTTCTGTAAGCTCTAAGAAGAAAAAAATTAACACTATATAATAATGAAATCCATAAGGACATTTTCAGTTGCCTCCTTAGAGCTCAGGCCTACAGGTTGGAATGGAGTGTGACTCAGTTACACACTCTGATTTTCAGCTGGGACTCATAACTCACTTTGTGGTTCATGATGTGTCGGAAGAGCTTGGACTACAAGAGCATGTGTTAAATAAGACATAAATAGGTGGTAACACTGGATTTCTCCCTCTGGAAAACTAATCAGGCATTCCTGAAAGGCCTGGCATCCTTTTTATCATTTTTTATTTTTCAATTATAACTGGCATACATTATTATTTACTTTCAGGTGTACACCCTAGTGATTAGACATTACAAATCTACTAAGTGATCATTCTGATCAATCTCATACCTATCTGACAACATACATAGTTATTAGGATATTACTGACTATATTCCCTATTCTGTATTTTGCATCCCCATGACTATTCTGTAACAACCAACCTGTGCTTCTTAATCCCTTCACCTTTTTCACCCATCCCCCCCAAACCCCCTCCATCTGGCAACCATCAAAATGTTCTCTATATCTATGAGTCTTTTTCTGCTCTGCTTGTTTGTTTATTTTATTTTTAGATTCAATTATTGATAGATACATGCTTATTGCGATTTTATTATTTGTATGTTTTATCTTTTTTCTTCTTCTTCTTAAAGAAAACCCTTTAACATTTATTATCATACTGGTTTTGTGGTGATGAGCTCCTTTACCTTTTTCTTGTCTGGGAAATACTTTATCTGTCCTTCAATTCTAAATAATAGCATAGCTGGGTAGAGTAATCTTGCTTGTAGGTCCTTGCTTTTCATCACTTTTAATATTTCTTGCCAATCCCTTCTGGCTTGCAAAGTTTCTGTTGAGAAATCAGCTGGAAGTCTTATGGGAGCTCCCTTGTAGGTAACTACATCTATAACTCTTCCTACTTTTAAGATTCTCTCTTTGTCTTAAACCTTTGATGTTTTAATTATGATATATCTTGGCATGAGCCTCTTTGAGTTCATTTTGTTTGGGACTCTGCACTTCCAGGACTTGTATGTCTATATGCTTCACTAAGCTGGAGAAGTTTTTCTGTCATTTTTTCAAATAGGTTTTGAATTTCTTGATCTCTCTCTTCTCCTTTAGATGCTCCCATGATGCAAATGTTAGTATGCTTGAAGTCATCCCAGAGGCTCCTTACACTATCCTCATTTATTTGAATTGTTTTTTCTTTTTTCTGTTCTGATTGAGTGTTTTTTGCTTTCTTATATTCCAAATTTGTGATTTGACTCTCAGCTTCATCTTTCCTACTATTGATTCCCCATGAATTATTCTTCATTTTAGTGAGTATATCTTTCGTTCTGACTGGCCCTTTTTTATGCTGTTAAAGTTCTCACTAAGGTCATTGAACATTCTTATAATCAGTGTTTTGAACTCTGCATTTAGTAGATTGCTTATTTCATTTTTTTTTTAGTTCTTTTTCTGGAGTTTTGATCTATTCTTTCATTTGGGATGGTTTTTTTTTTCTTTTTATCTCTTCATTGTGGCAGCTTCTGTGTTTATTTCTATGTGTTAGGTAGAGGTGCTATGTCTCCCAGGATTGGTAGAGTGGACTAATGTAGTAGGTGTCCTGTAGAGTTCCAGTGGCACAGTCTCCTTGATCACCCAAGCTGAGTACTTGAGGTGTGTCCTTTGTGTGGGCTGAGTATACCCTCCCCTCACAGTTGAGCCTTGATTGCTGTTGGCTCATCAATGGAAGGGATTTACTCCCAGGCCAATCTGCTGCAAGGACCAGCTGTGACCACTGATCATGAACCTCCAACCATCATGGAGGATCAGCTGTGCAAGTGCCTAACCCACAGAGCAGGACGCAGGGCTCTAGTGCTCTCTGAGTCCACCCTTTGAGTGTGTCGCTTGTGGAGGTGATTTGGCGGTTATGCTTTGACGTGGTCTGTAGCTGTCCACTTGGTATACTGGCTCTGGGGCCTTCAGGGAGGTTCAGCCTCTGCCTGTGTCAGCCTCTGCCTGTGTTCTGCCCAGGGTCATGCAGCATAAGCTACAAAAAGTCATCTGCAGATGGCTGCTATTTGTGCTGGACTTGAAAGTGCCCAAGTGTGGCGAAGCTGTGAACCAGGCCAGCTGCTGCTAGCACCAGGCCTGGGGCCACTTAGTGAGAGGTATGGGGGCATGCTGAGGCCAGGTGCTATTTGAGAGATTGTATGAAAGTCTGAAGCATGAGCCAAGACACGCCAAGACAGGCCATTGGTATGGAAAAGCCTCTGGCAACGGTTTGGGTGGGTCCACAAGTTGGGCAGGGCGGGGTCTCAGGGAATCACCACAGTGGAGCAAACAGTATCAATCAGTTTGATAGAGACTCGGATATGGCATCTGCCAGCTGGCTCTTTGTGGAAAGGGCCCAGAAAAGGAGCAGTGGCCTCTGCCAGCACTTCTTTCTGGAAGAAGCTGCCCACACTGGTTCTCACCCTGATACTGGACAATTTAGTTTCTCCTCATATGTCTCTGGTGCCTTTCAAGCTGTTGTCTCAGTGCTGGAGTTCAGAGGGAGTAAGTCCATGCATTGCCCTTTTAAGAGGAACTGCCTGGGATTTCAGAAGCCCTCTGTCTCTCTCAGCCTCAATCCCTACTGGTATTTACAGCCAGAAGTTATTAGGACTTCTCTTCCTGGCACTGGGAACCTAGGTTTGGCCCCTTACTCCTCAGGGGAGACCTCCACAGCCGAGATATTCCTCCTGATTTTTATCTACCACACTTGGGTATGGGACTAGCCTATTCCACACCTCTGCCAATCCTGCCAGTCTCGATGTGGTTTCTTCTTTAATTCTCTAGTTATAGGACATCCATTCAGACAGATTTCAGGCAGTTCTGAATGATGGTTGTTTTGTAGTTTACTTGTAATTTTGATATGGTTATGGGAGGAGGCAAGTACCACATTTACCTGCATCCCTGTATTGCCTAGAAGTCTACAAATTAATCATTCTTATTGAGCATTTGGTCATAAGCTTGTTTTCAGATTACTCTGTGTCCTAATTGTATCAGGCCTCCAGTATACAAAAAGAATTTTCCACTTTGTTGTTTTGTTTAAAGCTCTTTTTTTTAATTCAATAATCCTGCAAACAGTCACACAGGTTTACATAATTGAATACAGCATACAGATATAAAAAATGTTTGGAGAGAAACTGGTATACTCACCAAAATATGTGCATGAAGATATTTTTTAAATGACTTTGAATGGGAATTGAAATGTTTCAACCATATTGGGAGTACTTGGCAAGCCTATTCGAATTGATGAAGTTTGTGCACAAAAATTTGTCATAATGGAATCATCATACTGGCAGAATTTTAAAACTATGCTGTCTTATCATTTTGAGTTTTGCTTTGACATTTTTTAGTATGGCTCAATGATATTGCTGTAAATTTTAAGTCTTTTTAAATATTTGCACTTTTTCAGAAATTAACTTTTTGTACTTTTAGAGATGTGGGTTTTTTATTTTTATTGAGGTTTAAGATATATACAATAAAGCACACAAATCTTTTTTATTGGATTTGTTGGGGCGACACTGGTTAACAAAATTATACAGGTTTCACATGCACAATTCCACAACACATCATCTGTACACTGTATTGTGTGTTCACCACCCCAAGTCAAGTGTCCATCTATCACAATTTATCCCCCTATAACATAAATCCTAAATTCACAACTCAGTGAACTTTTGCACACACACATATACAACAGGGAAACCACCGCTCAGATCAAGATATAGAACATTTCCAATACTCCAGAGACTTCCCTTAAGACCTTGCTACTTATACCATACTCCCAGAGGGAACCACTCTATTGACTTCTATCACCATACATTTGGTTTACCTATTATTGAAACACATATAAATGGAAGCTACTTTATTGGGTCTGGATTTTTTGGCTCATCATTATGTCTATGATAGAAATCTACATTGTTGAATGTAGCAGTCATTCATTCTTGTACATTGCAGAGTACAGTCCACAGAATGAATGTGCCACTATTTGTTTATTCACTTTACTGTTGATTGGCATCTGAGTTGTTTCTAGTTTGGGGCTATTGTAAATAAAGTTTTTAAGAACATTCTCACACTTTAATTTCACACTAATTTTCTTGGGTATAAATCTAAGATTGTAATGGTCAGCATTATATTTAGCTTCAGTAGATACTTACAAACATTTACCCAAAGTGGTTGTTCCCATTTATACTCCTGGCCCCAATGTATGAGAGTTCCAGTTGTTCCACATCTTTGTCAATATTGGGTGTTGTTAGTGTCTTTCATTTTAGATAGATGTTCAATGGTGTATTATTAAGGTTAATTTGCATTTCTCTAAGAACAATAATAATGTTGAGAATTTTTATTAAACCACTTGGATATCCCTCTTTGTGAATAATTCAAATCTATTGCTTATTTTCCAAATTGCTGCATTCTTAATGTGCTTTATTATATTAGTAATCCAGTAGGTTTTCCTTAAAGCTGTAGAAGTCAACTAAGAAACAAAATAGCCTTGGCTGGCGTGGCTCAGTGGTTTGAGCACCAGCCTGCAAAGCAAAGGATCACTGGTTGGATTCCCACTCAGGGCACATGCCGGGGTTGCTGGTCAGGTCCCCAGCAGGGGGCGTGTGAGAGGCAAACACACACTGATGTTTCTCTCCCTGTCTTTCTCCCTCCCTTCCCCTCTCTCTAAAAATTAATAAATAAAACCTTTTAAATAAATAAATAAATAAAAAGATATGAGCTATTAAACCATTAGAAAGACACAAAGGAACCCTGAATGCATATTACTAAGTGAAAGAAGTAAATCATACTGTATGATTCCAAATGTATGACACTCTATAAAAGGCAAAACTATGGAGTCAGTAAAAAGATTAGTGGATTTCAAAGGCTGAGGATGAAGGAAGAATGGGTAGAGTACAGAGGATTTTTAGGGTAGTGAAAATATTCTGTATGATATACCTGATGGATATGCATCATTATACTTTTGTCCAATCACACAGAATGCACAACACCAACAGTGAACTCAAAGGTAAACTATGGGCTGTGGGTAATAATGATGTGTCAATGTAGGTCCATCCTTGGATAAAAAAACAAACAAACATTCTTGTCAGTGATGTTGATAATAGGGAGACTATGCATGTTTGGGGGCAAAGGGTATACAGGAAATCTTTGTACCATCCTCTAAATTGAGTGTGTAAACCTAAAACTGCTCTAGAGAATAGTCTTTGGAAATGAGCCAGATTCTTCCAAAATTTCCTCCCTGTTGCATTTTACTTCTAGAGCCCAAGATCAAGACATAGAACCTCAATTTCATAAATAAACATTACACATATTGGAAAAACTAATAGAAACTCTACTACATGACTTTGTTAATTGTGTATTCTTACCTCACCAAATGTACAAAAGGTGAAAATATACACAATTTACAAAGTAAACTTTACAAAATGATTCTTAGTTACATTTTGAAGTAACAATAATGGTAGTAACAATGTGAAAACACTTAATTCTTTAAAGTCCATTTATGTATATTATTTTCACCAAGACTGGCAATGACCTGTGATAAGCATAAGGTGGTTATATTATTTAAAATGTGAAACTGGAGAAAGTTAAGTATAGAAAGCTTAAGTGTGGTTTGTATAAAGACATGTTTCTCCATTTCAAAAGTACTCATACATATCAATAATGAGATATTCATCCACCAATGAACCATTCCCCTTTGCCATCTTAATTTGCTTCTCAATTGAAACAATAGCACAAGATGGCATCATAGGTAAACACGGCTTGCCTCCTTGCACAACCACATGAAAATTACAACTAAACTGCAGGATAAAAATCACTCAGAACTTTCAGAAATCAAGTTGAATGGAAGTCTGACAACCATGAAATTAAAGAAACCACATCCATCCACACTGGTGTGGGGGTAGAGATGTGGAAGGGGCTGGTCTCTCACCCACATGTGGTAGATAAAAATTTGGGAGTGAAATCCAAGGAGCAAGCAGGCCCAGCCCCATACCAGGTCACCCATCCCAGCATTCCAGTTCTAGGAAGGTAAGCCCCCACAACTTGTGGCTGCAAAAACCAGTGGGGATTGAGTCAGTTGAAAAAACTTCTGGAGTCCCAAGCAGTTCCTCTTAAAGAACTCACACACAGACTTACTCAGACTCATTCCCTCTGAACTCCAGCTCAGTAGCAGTTTGAAGGACACCAGTGGCATACAGGGAGAAACTGAAGTGTCTGGCATCAAGATGAGAACTGGGGAACAGCTTTGTCTAAGACAGAAGACTGGGCAGCAGCCATTGTCCCTTTTATGAACCCTCCTCCCACAGAGACACAGTGCCAGCAAGCTGGTGCTATATCTAAGACTCCATCAACCTGGCTAATACTGTTTGCCCTGTCCTGGAGATCTCCTGAGACTCTGCCCCACCCAACTTATGAGCCCACCCAAGTTATTAAGAATGACTTTTCCATATGAATGTCTGGTCTTGGGTCATGCTTCACAACTTCCCAAATCCTCTCAAACAAGCAACAGCCAGCCTCAGCAAGTCACCAGCCCCTGAACCTCTTGCTACGTGGCCCCAAGTCTGACAGTAGTAGCAGCCAGCATAGATTCACAGCTTGGCTCTCCTGGGAATCTCCAAGCCTAACACAAGTACCAGCCATCTCATATTGCTTTATAGGTCATGCAGGGTGGCCCTGGGCAGAACATAAGTGGGGGCTGACCTTGGATTGCACCACCTGGAAAACCCCAGGGCCTGAGAACCCAGTGGACAGCTACAGACTATATTAGAGTACTATCACCCTGCCCCTGCAAAGATGATCCTCCACAGAGGGTGGATGTTGGTGGTCAGTGGTCACAGCCATTCCTTGTAGCTGACTAGCCTGGGTAAATCCCTCCATTGACCTGCCAACAGCAATCAAGGGTCAACTACAAAAGGAATTTATATCCAGCCCACACAAAGGGCATACCTTGAGTACCCAGCTTGGGTGATAGGGGAGGCTGTATCACTGGACCCTACAGGACACCTACTACATCAGGCCATGCTACCAAGGCAGAGAGTAATATCAGGTCTACCTAATACATAGAAAGAAACACAGGGAGGCTGCCAAAATGAGGAGACAAAGAAACATGGCCCAAATGAAAGAACAGATCAAAACTCCAGAAAAAGAACTAAATGAAATGGAGATAAGCAATCTATCAGATGCAAAGTTCAAAACACTGGTTATAAGGTTGCTCAAGGAATTCAGTAAGGACCTCAACAGCATAAAAATGATCCAGTCAGAAACAAAGGATACACTAATTGAAATAAAGAAAAATTTACAGGGAGACAACAGTAGAGTAGATAAAGCCAAGAATCAAATCAATGATTTCAAACATAAGGAAGCAAAAAAAAAAAAAAAAAAAAAAAAAAAAAAAAAAAAAAAAAAAAAAAAAAAAAAAAAAAAAAAAAAAAAAAAAAAAAAAAAAAAAAAAAAAAAAAAAAAAAAAAAAAAAAAAAAAAAAAAAAAGGAAAGAAAGAAAGAAAGAAAGAAAGAAAGAAAGAAAGAAAGAAAGAGAAAAATCCAACCAATCAGAACAGCAAGAAGAGAAAAGAATCTAAAAAACTAGGATAGAGTAAGCAGCCTCTAGGACAACTTCAAGTGTTCCAACATTTGTATTATAAGAGTGCCAGAAGGAAAAGAGAAAGAACAAGAAATTAGAAATCTATTTGAAAAAAATAATGAAACCTTTGCCAAAAAAAAAAAAAAAAAAAAAAGAAAGAAAGAAAGAAAGAAAACTTCCTTAATTTGGCGAAGGAGATAGACATGCAAGTCCAGGAAGCACAGAGAGTCCCAAACAAGATGGATGCAAAGAGGCCCACTCCAAGACACATCATAATTAAAATGCCAAAGGTTAAAGAGAGTATGTTAAAAGTGGCAAGAGAAAAGCAGCTAGTTACCTACAGGGGTGTTCCCATAACACTGTCAGCTGATTTCTCAAAAGAAACTTTGCAAGCTAGAAGCGATTGGCAAGAAATATTCAAAGTCATGAAAAGCAGGGACTCACAGCCAAGATTGCTCTACCCAGTAAAGCTGTCATTTAGAATCAAAGGGCAGATAAAGAGCTTCCCAGATGAGAAAAAACTGAAGGAGTTCATCGGTACAATCCATTATTATATGAAATGTTAAAGGGACTTATTTAAGAAAAAGAAGATCAAAACTATAAACAATGAAATGGCAATAAATACATATCTACCAACGATTAAATCTAAAAAAACTAAGCAAACAAGAATGGAGACAGAATCATGGTTACAGAGAGCATTATAATTGTTGCCAGGTGGGAGAGGGTGTGAGGAAATAGGTGAAGAGGTGAGGGGATTAAGAAGTACAAATAGGTAGTTACAGAATAGCCATGGGGATATAGAGTACAGTATAGGAAATGGAGTAGCCGAAGAACTTATACACATGACCCATGCACATGAACAATGGTGGAGGGATTGCCTGAGGGAGTGAGGGGTGCTGGGTGGAAGGGGGCAAAGGGGAAAAAATTGGGACAGCTGTAATAGCATAATCAATAAAATAGAATTTTAAAAAAGAAACAATAGCAAATGTTATTTTTTGTACTCACCCCCTAGTACTAAAACAACCAAATCAATGGACAGTTGATCTAAGTATTTTCTTGAGTTAAATCCAACCCTCACAAAATGAGCACAAGATTGAATATTATTTGGTGGCTTGTGACATCAACTGAACAACATGAGTGAATTACAGCTGCCATGTCCCCTCTAGGGCTATCTATTATCCAATATGTCTTGTTCAATTTTCAGATTCAGGCAGGCAAATTGACCATGTATACTTGCTTGTGTCAATAGCTAATTTTAGATCACTAATCTAATTGAAAATGGCATGGCCCTTTAGCTTGTCATGTAAAAATTCACATTTTCTGATTAATGTAATTCATCTATATTAGATTTGACTTGACAGAATGGCAATGTGTAACATGGTAGGCAAATATGACAGGATTTCTTTCTTTCTCACTCAGTCACACTCTATAAATGATCCAGTCAAGGCATCAGCCTACAATGTTTTCTTTATAATGAGATAAATTTTTAAGTTACACCTATTTTATTTTATTTTTAGAATTTATTTATTTATTTTTAGAGGTGAAGGGAAGGAGAAACAGAAGGAGAGAAACATTCATCAGTTGCCTCTTGCGCACCCCCAACTGGGGCTCTGGCCTGTGACCCAGGCATATATGCACTGACTGGAAATTGAACCAGTGACCCTTTGATTCACAGGCCAGCACTCAACCACTGAGCCACATCAGCCAGTGCATGAACTCTCACCTATTTTAATGTGACTTTTTTGGTGTTTTCTCACAAGTAAGGCAACTCTTATCAGAAGGGTGACATTTTTTCTATAGCCTACATTTACATTCATTTATGGCAAATGGACAAACTGCTATGAGAGAAATATTGTTCTTCCATTACTGTTGTTGTGCATTCATGTTTGTGTCAAAACTGCTGACAGGTTAGATAAAACTGGACATTTGTGGGCATTTTTTTTTGTACTTGAATTAGAAACATGTTTAGTTAGGCCAAGTTCTCTTTGGAATATTATTTTTAACTGAATTTGTCAGAGTGACATTAGTTTATAAAACCAAAGAGGTTTCAAGTGTACAACTGGACAAAACATCATCTGCACACTGCATCATGTGCCCATCACTCAAAGTAAAGTCTTTTTCCAATCCCATTTTCCCCCTTTTGTCCACCTCCACTAACCCTTCCCCTCTGGCTATCACCACACTGTTGCCTGTGTCTCTGTGTGTGTGTGTGTGTGTGTGTGTTGCTTAATCCCTTAACTTTCTTTTGTCCAGCTCCCAAACACCCCTCCACTCTGACAGCGGTCAGTCTATTCCATGTGTCCATGCCTCTGTTTCTATTTTTTTGTCAGTTTATTTTGTTCATTAGATTCCACATATAAGTGAGAGGATATGGTATTTTCTTTCTCTGATTGGTTTATTTTACTTAACATAATATTAACACTTCAAGTCCATCTATTCTGTCACAAAAGGTAAAACTCCACCTTTTTTACAGCCACATAGTATTCCATGTGTAAATGCACACAACTTTTTTATACATTTGTCTACTGATGGGCACTTGGGCTGTTTCCAGATTATGGCTATTGTAAATGATGCTGCAATGAACATAGGGGTGCATATAGTCTTTCAGATTAGTGTCTTGGGTTTCTTTGGATATATTCCCAGTAGAATCATTGGGCCAAAAGGCAGTTCCATTTTTTATTTTTTTGAGGAAACTCCATACTATTTTCCACAGTGGCTACAAAGGCAGTAAAATTTCAGGCATTTCTCATAGCAATATTTTTGCTAATATATCTCCTTGTGCAAAGAAAATAAAGGAAAAATAAGCAAATTGGACTACGTCAAACTAAACAGGATTTGCACAGCAAAAGAAACCATCAACAAGATGGCAAGGGAACCAACTGAATGGGAGAACATATTTCCAATATTACATCTGATAATGGGTTAATTTATAAAATATATGAAGAACTTATATAACTCAACACCAAGAAGACACACAACCCAATCTAAAAACTGGGCAAATAATTAATAGGAGTGGTGAAAGCGGACACCCTTGTCTTGTTCCTGATCCTAATGGGAAAGCTTTTAGTTTTTGTCCATTGAGTATGATGTTGGCTGTAGATCTCTCATATATGGCTTTTATTATGTTGAGGAATGCTCCCTCTACTCCCACTTTGCTGAGTGTTTTTTACCATAAATGGGTGTTGTACCTTATCAAATGCCTTTTCCACATCTATTGATATGATCATGTGATTTTTGTCTTTATGTATTATGTTTATTGATTTGTGAATATTGTATCATCCTTGCATCCCTAGGATGAATCCCCTTGATCATGGTGTGTGATCTTTTTAATGTATTGCTGGATGCAGTTTGCCAGTATTTTGTTGAGGATTTTAGCATCTATGTTCATCAGTGATATTAGCTTTTTGTTTTCTTTCTTTGTTGTGTCTTTATCTGGTTTTGGGATTAGGATGATGGTGCCTTCATAAAAAGATTGTGAAAGTCTTCTGTCTTCTTGAATTCTTTGGAATAGCCTGTGAAGGAGAGGGGTTAGCTCTTCCTTAAATGTTTTGTAAAATTCTCCTGTGAAGCCATCCAGTCCAGATCTTTTGTGTGCTGGGAGTTTTTTGATTATTGCTTCAATTTTTTTCTCTCTTGGGAAAGAGATTTTTTAAAATTTGTTTTTTTAATTCCTTTTTTATTTTATTGATTATTCTATTACAGTTGTCCCATTTTCCCCCTTCACTCCCCTCCACCCTGCCCACCCCCTCCCACCCACATTCCCCCCTTTAGTTCATGTCCATGTGTCATAAGTTCTTTAGCTTCTACATTTCCCATATCATTCTTGCCCTCCCCCTGTCTATTTTCTACCTACCATCTATGCTACTTATTCTCTATATCTTTTCCCCCTCTCTCCTCCTCCCACT